>JAEBDU010010294.1:0-26191 GCA_016802625.1 Heliconius numata | reverse complement strand
AAAAAAAATCGACTGTTAGGCGATACGAAGTTCGCGGGTCTGCTAGTGTTCATTATAAGTTTAATTTGAATTATTCAATAACGAAGTCAGTACAGTTAAAGCGAACTAGCGATCGAATTATTCTCCAAGTAAAACATTCTCGAAGTCAAATGTACATTCGTAGACAAATACACTACGTCGGTACTGAAGCGTGGCAAGTTGGCTTTTGAATTTTCTTAACTTCAACGTGAATATTTCAAGAATACCGTTGAAAACTTTGTGAGGAGAATATAGCGATAAATTCTTATTTAAGCTTATATATCTATTCCTGTCGTTGTGCATTTTAAAAATAAATATTTATATTAAATAGGTGGTAATTGTGGCTAAAGTCGTAGTAGCGCAGCGGCAGCAGTATTTGACTATAAACGCGATTATTGTGGGTTCGATTCCCAGTCGAAAGAATAAATTACTTTTATTTCTCATGGACCTACAGTAATGAAACTAGCCCGTGCTAGTGCCCCATAACTACGTCATACGTATATTTTTCGTATACACGCCTCGGTTACTATGAAGTGTAAAGAGAGAAATTGTACAATTGTAATTAAATCCCTCTCCCGTGGCTCAAAGAACATTCTTGACTTCCCGTTTTTTTATTTGCCACTTTTTCCCCCAAATTAAATTTCGTTGAAGCGGTGAAATACTCAAAATTTACGTCGGTGCCAGTATCACGTCTATTGCTACTCACCTTCATTTCTAAATTTCAAATTTCATTTCACTCCAATTTTATTGGAAAAGTTAAGCAATATTATATAGTGAATACACTGCTTTAAAGTTTATCAAGTATTCATAAATACAAACAACAGTTCATTGTTCATCAATGTACAAAAATGGAAAATTTTATGTGACCAAGCAGTAAGAAAAGAAATTAAATCTTGAACACAACGGTGTTATTGGTGATTGTGTGTGGGGTGGTGAACTCAACATCGCGCTTTGCCACGAGGCAATAATGAATGAAAATATTAAATACTAGCAGACCCGCGAACTTCGTATCGCCTAACAGTCGATTTTTTTTAATATGTATTCTGCTATTCGCGACACCGGGTCAGCTAGTAAGATTAAAAAAAATAAAACTTAAATCATTTTTAATTCTTATAATATTCATTAAAATTGATAATAAAAATAACAATTTCCGATATCTTATTATGATACCTACTTATTATATTTTATTTCATTTTTACTTATTCTAAATTCAGTTTCATTTTCATTGTAGTACTTTATGGTACACGTTATTTTTTGTTTGGTTATCTGGGGCGTAAACAAACAGAGCAGATGGTTTTCTAACACAGGAATAGGCAACATACAACAGACCATGCGAGAAACATGAGTTTTCTATATTAATACCACAAACACTTAATAACTGCCCCTGGGATTTGTTTATAGTCATTGCGAAAGCAAGCCGTACTGGAAACTGTAGTCTTTTAAGCTCGAATGGTATGTCAGTCGAAATCATTGGGATGCCCCGCATCATCAAAAAGTCTTCTCCTTTATACTTTCCTTTCAATATGATTGCTTCTATTACGTTATTCATTATTTTTTTATCGCTAATCGTGTGCCGTTACAAAGTTTCAGTTGGTTAATATTTCGCAACATTATAACTACACATTCAAGCTTTAATTGAAGGCTGGGAGGCGGCAATCCTGGCAAATCAAGTAAGTTTAAAAATTCCGGTGGATAGTTCACGACATCATCTTCATTAGTTGCCAGGAATAGTTGCCATTAGTTATTTTGCCAGGAATGCCATCTTGAAAATTTATATATAATTCATTTACATCAGTGTGTTTGGCAGCCAGTAAAGCTCTTTCGCACAACCAATTATGGAATAAATAATCAGCAACATTTCAGCAACATTTGGAAGCACTTTATGAATGAGTTCATCTTTTGATTACGTTAACTGACAAAAACTATCAGGAAAGGTGATGCAGCCAGTCAGCGCATATATAGGAAGTTTGCCATTACCAATATCAATGAGTTGTTTAGAGAATATGTCTCCAGATAGATCATTTTGCAACATGACACGCATATTCTTGCTTAAATGTAATACCTTGACATGTTTCCACAATTTCGAGGACTTTAAACATCTCAGCAACTCAGCTTGCATTGAACGTGGGACAACTGGCAATCCTCCTCCTTATAATAAAATCATTGCGCCACCAAATTGATTGGCAAACTGAGTTTTTACTATAACCTTACAATATTGGCAAGCTGAGTTCATAGATCCAATAGCAACACAGCTGTAAGTACTGCTGGCATCATTTGATATATCGTAACAAAAAGCAGCTCGATCCAAATTTGCATCATTATCAGCCAACTATCGTGCTCACGTTCATTGCAATCTTCACGTTCTGGGTACGATTAGATTCTTCTGCCTAAATTTGTCCACCGCCTTATAGAAGGCATATTTTGTAAGTCACAAATACACAACACTTTATTAATTTTATAAAATTAGTGGCTTTTAGATTTAGTGATATAGATGCACAATGAGACGTTCACATTTCAATTGACATCTTACCATAGAAATATTGACAAATATTGGGCCAGGCCAGGGCCCAAGTTGTTATGTTGATCCACTTTTACTAAGACGCTATCTTTATCTCTTCGAGATTAGATGGGTTGCCAGGTACTCCAGACCTTAATTTTTGTTACGTATAAATATCTGGAAATTGTTTGTCAAAATGTTAAATTTTCCCAAAGGCAGTATATTTATATCTCTTATAGTTTAGATAGGCTTTTAAGGTTCCACATCAGGTGTCCAGATTTTCAAAATAAACTATAGCCTAGAAGTTGCCTAGACTTTATAACTATACAACAAAAAGTTTCATTCAAATCAGTCTAGTAGTTCCGGAGGTTAGCGTGTACAGACAAATAAACAGACAAACAGATTTTTTTTTGTAGATTTGGACTCTATTATTGTTCATGTAGCTTGAAACGTCGACCAGTGATGAAACAAACTTATGTCTTCTGTTGAGGCATCCCTTGGGAATGTTTCCTCATAGGTGAAAGGAACTTGGTTCAATTTAACCTCCAGAAGACATAAGTTTGCGCGTTTATCACAACATTTGTCGTCTTCAAAAACAATACCCTTATATAGAGCGCGTGACTGAAAGTATCGCGATCATGTAGAAAGCAAGGCCAAATTGGTCTTAAAGAAAGTGGTGGTCATCAGTAGCTTTATAGGATCGAGGTACGTTCATATGTGGGGCCACGTTGTCTCTGGGCGGGTGCATCCCAGTGCCAGCTTGGCACATTTAATTGCTTACAACGTAGAACCGTTTGAAACAATAGGGAACCAATGATCTGTAAAAGGCTTGACACTTTAGCATTGCGTAGAAACGTCTTCTAGCTGTGTGTTCTCTATCGTATTTATCATGGGGAGTGTCCTGGAAAACTGTTTGATTTGCTTTCTGCAGCCGTATTTTCTAATCGTAAAATAGGTAAATCATAAACTTAAATACCATCCACACCATCTTGATAATCATAAGGGTTATAAAAACAATAAAGTTTTATTCTTTATTAAATGGATAGAAAAATATGATAGAAGACTATACACTAACAGCACGTTAGCACCTACATAAGTACATGTTACTTGTGTGTATGGTTGCACCCGTGCAAAGCCGGGGTGTGTGGCTTGTAACTGATACAATAATACTACAGGATATCTTTATCTTATACTGCATTTTAAATACCTAATAACTTGTAACATATTGCTTTGAAATGTATCTAGTAAAAGGTTATTATGAGACCAGTCGTGACGTAGGGGCATAAAGTGTGACTGGTACCGCAGCACGTTGTGGGTTCGATTCCCACTTGAGGAAATTAAATATCGAATATTTGCATTTCTTCGCTCTGGTGTCGAGCGCCGCGTTGAGTTTTCTCACTGAACACACAATGCCTCCAGAATTCATCGGAAAATATGAATAGAGTGTCTTAACACTACGTTCCCTTTGCCTACCCTGTTGCGTGCGGCGATCTACAGTAAACAGTCATAATATCTAATGTGATTTGTAGGTGCATGTTGGATACGGATTTGTTTTAAATGGTTAGTGTAGGCTTAGGAGATAAACATTTTCTATCATGGACTTTTACTTAGAACTTTTGAAGGAGAACAATTATTTGTCACATGTAATTTTTGCGTAGCTTTACGCGGTGGACGCATGGAACCTCTCAAGCTCTCCAGTTTTGCAACATATTTTTAATGTTTCTCCTCTGCGATTGGTTATATCGTGATGTAATACTTATAGCCTAAACATTACATATTACAAAACTAATTATTCAATTTAAATCCGTACTTTCTGAGATTACCGCGTCAACTAAGCAATCTCTTTAGTTTTATAATAATAGTAGTCATAGAAGTTGTATAAAATAAAAATTGTATAAAATATAAGTTTCATGAAGGGAATTAAAAGATGTGTTCGCGAGGGGGGATGAATATAAATACGTATTTTGACAGAAATGAAAGAACGCCTGATAAAATTATATACTTTAAAATTAGCATATATGTTTGCTTTTGAGATAATAATAGGCGCTCTTAACTAATAAAGTAAAATGAAGATATTTACTTAAATTTAACTAAAAACTATGAATTAACAATTCTAAATAATAATTATGATATTAATAAACGTCAAAGAATGTTTATTACGTACAATAATTTATTTTAAGACGACAGATTATATATTTTTAAAGTTTAGCTGGGTGACTGGGGTTCCACTTTGTGGTAGGATCGATTTTTTTTATGTCAACAGAAAATGCTCATCACGCTGAATAACTTTTCCTAAAGCGTTGTATTGATATCTCTTATAGATTAGGCGGGCTGCTAGGGTTTCACATCAGGTATTCGAGCTATCAAAATAAATTATAGCCTATATGTAGGCGAAGACTAATAGCTATACAACAAAAGAAGTTTCATTTAAATCCGTCCAGTAGTTTTTGCGTTAAAGAGTCACAACAGACAGACAGACAAGAGTTCCAAAAATCATATTTTTACCTTCTATTAGTTGTATTAAGTCCCCCTGAAGTGTTTTTTTCAGTTTATATTCAATGTACAGATTTTACCCCCTAAACAGTTTTATTATATATATAGATTATAATTGATGGTAATGATATCGTCATGGTGCAGGGGCTCTAGTGTGTGGTTGTAAATGCGACGGTTGTGTGTTCGATCCCCACTCGGGGAAACGAAATAATAATTTAAATTTATATTTTCATTTCGCTCTGGAGTCGAGGTAAAGCGTTGTGTTGAGTTCCGCTACTCAACACGCAATGCCTACTGAATTTAGCAGAAAGTGGCGAAAGGACCGTGTAAACACTAGCCTACCCAGCTGTGTGGGGGATACTGATTAGAAGAACTAACACATGTATCAAGTATATTTCTTATTGTATTGTATTGTAAGTATAAACCTTATATGAAAAGAATTACATTCTTTTCATATAAGATTTTCACTTTCTAAGAATTTCAATCTGCACCCTATTGCCATTCAAATATTTATACAGCCAGGAAACTCAAAAGCAAATGCTACGGTAGTCTACAAGTCTACAGTCTAGAATACTACATGGTCGCGACGTAGCATGGTCGTAGCGTTCCCGACAAATATTTTACAATTTAAATACTATACAATTTAAATAATTTTAACAATTTAAATGTATAACAAACACAATGTAACTAAATACTTGATTTTAATCTGATAGAATAAATATTATTTTCACAGTCTTTATGGGGCAGGCACAGTGAACTCAGTGTTACTTCTCTCCGAAAAGAGAAACTCAGGCTTAAGGTACATACTGAAAAGTGATTCAATTATATTTTTCTAATGCAATAATATATAGAATCAAATTTTCCTAAAAATATATAAAAATATTTTTAGGAAAATTTGATTCTATAATTCTGGATAAAATTAAAACGCGGTTTGAGATTAATTAGGGGTAGACTTTTTAAATTAAAATACATGATGATAATAAAGTCTTATACCTAGTTATTAACTAAGGCAAAGATTGGTGGTTATTTTTGAACGTATTTTAATTACATAAAGAACATAATGATTCATCTCTCTGCTTAAGTGTGATAAGGCTATTGCGTATGTGTTACAGTAATGATTTATTTGCAGAAAGTAAGAAACAGTGTCTGATCACTATGTCCCCTCTGCCTACCCTAGTGATACTTTTTATGAGAGATACAGCGTGAAGCAATAAAAAAGGTGGATGATGGGGAAAATAAAGAAATACTATACTTTTCTTTCAGACTGTTTACGTTTTCCATTTCTTTCTTATATTTATAAAAAATATATAAAAAATATTTCCAAATTTAGGTCAAACAAAAACTCATACCAACACATCAATAAATTCGCATCGAAGTTTTCATTGCTCAGTCAGTCGTATCATATGCCTTGTAAAGTTCGTGTAAAGTGGTCCGCAAGTTCGCATCTTTATTTATGAGAGCACTTCCTTACACTCGATCGCCGTTTCGACGCGATCGTGCAAGTTTTCTTCGCGTTCGAGCCAGTTTTTTTGGCAAGAAAAGTGCTTGTACAGCATGTGCTATCTTTGCAATAACTTTTTGATCGGCGGATACAATGAATTTGCTTTTTTTTAATGTTTATTTGAGTTTTTGTAGTATGGACACTTTCTTTTTTCTTTAGAGACCACCAAAATGTGCCTGTAAAAGCGACTGGTTGTAGGTTCGATCCCCATTCGAAGAAATGAAATATTTATTTTATCTATATTTCCATTTCTTCGCTTTGGGTTTCAGGGTGAAACGGCGTTAAATTCCACCACTCAACACGCAACCCGTAACCGTCGCGTTGACAATCAGACGTGGAGTGAGACACCCACTGCACCACAACGACTCCATAATATTGTATGTATTAGTATAATTAACAAAACTCATAAAAAAATCTAATGAATTAAATAACACGCTACAGTCATGCCATATTCTTCTTTGCGTTATATGAACTCACCGTTCCTTTTACTACTCCACACAACTGGTTTCAAATTCAGACGCAATGAAAAGTGTCTCGACACTAAGATCTCTCTGTTTACCCTTTTTCAAATAAAACAAAAAGCTTCAATTGGGTTTCATTCAATTTGATTAGGTCAAAGTTCTATTTAAAAAATATGTATTCAGAAAAAAGTTTACAGCACTCACAGTGTAGAGTTTATTTTTTTAAATGTAAATAACACGCATGCGGGTTAAATTTTATTTTTATTTGTGTATTTTTTTAACCATCAGAAATATTTTTTAACCAAACGTTATATTTGGAATATTTTTTATTAATAATTTCGTATAGTGAACCTATTGTTAAGACACTGTTTTACTTTCCACCCTATTTTCGACATGTCATTGCATTTTGAACATCGAAACTTAACGCCGCACTACTTTTCTTGTTACTACTATTTGCTATAGTAAATAAATAGTATTTTTAATTTTTTAAACTGTATATCATTAAAAAAATTATAATACAACAATAGTTGATAGGGATTGACTATGCTCTAAAGCAAAGCTGTGTTTTTATAATCAACACATTATTGAGGCTAAAGCATGCGACTGTAAACGCAACGGGCTCGATTCCTACATGAAAAAAATAAAATATTTGATATCTTCGTTTCTTCGCTCTATGAACGAGATAAATTCTAGCGTTGAGTTCCGCAACTCAAAACGCAATGGCTTATGAACTCGGCGGAAAATGGAGAACGGAAATATTTTAATGGGGAGAGTCTTAAGGTATAAAAAGAATATATTAAACATGGACATGCATGTTCAAAAGAAAACATAGTGTCAATCTGTTGTAAATTTTCCGTCTAATTACAACGAGGATTTTACCAGAGGAATTGGAAGTATTTAATTTCCTCGACTGGTAATCGAACCCACAACCTATCGCCTTTCCAGTTGCATGCTTGTACGCTTGCTCCACGATTGGCCTGTCCATTCTGAATTCTACTCCTAACCATTCCTGGTAAGAATAGAATTTCAAACACAAATCTTCCTTTACCATAAAGCATATAGTTGACATTCTAGTACGTATTGATACAGACTTAGCTCGAGCTATCAGTATCTAATATCGGTAAGTCACGTGTGCACCAGCCGGCGTTGTTGTCGTGTCAGAATTGGAAATCGAACGGGAAAATAGCGTCTATATTGCCATTGAAATATTAGCTTTGTAACGTAATATGCGTAGAATATATTTGTTGGTACTATTGTAGAGTGGGGAGAAGAAGATTTTGTATAAGATGGTTTGTAGGTACGATTTTTTATATAGTCAAATTAAAAATCAAATCAGCTTCACGCTGTATCCCGCACGCTACGGGGTAAACAGAGGGAACCCAGCGTTAAGACACTCTGTTCTCATCTTTCCGTCGAATTATGGGGGGTCGAGGAAATGAAATAAATATTTCATTTCCTCGACTGGGGATCGAATCCACAACCAGTCGCTTTTCCAGTCACAATTTGTGCCCCTTTACACATACCCCTATTTAATTTAATTACGTGGGCGTGAAAGTCTATAAAAATACGAAATATAAGCCATTTTTTATTTTCCTTACATAAATATTAAGTCTAGAATTACGATCATGCTTAATTCCACAACGCAAGGTGCACCTTTAAACAAGACATTCCGTCCTCTGCTTTCCTTGAAGTGTTGACTGGCAGAACTCAACGCCGAGTTTTAAAATTAAAAATACTTTTACTATCTGATGAATTTAGTCATAAGAAACAAAAAGAAATATCCTCAGAACGCAATAATATTCATTCATTACTTTAAAACCGAAACTGTGTCGATATTTTTCTTAAAGTTTAGTTTCTTTGTCCGAAGTTGTAATTAAACTTATAAATGAATTTTTCTCCGTCAAAGTGTAAGCGATAGAGTTTTTAAAAGTTGTGTCTGAAAAATGTTACTATTTTTCTTTCAGTTTTTTCTAGCTTCACAGACTTCAACTTAGTGTCGAGACACTCCGTTTTCATTAAGACAATTTAACTCTTCCGTGTTCCACTTTCCGCCGAATTATCTAGGCATTGCGTGCTGAGTGATGGATCTCAATGCTACGTTTTGCCTTATTCCCAGAGTGAAGAAATGAACAAAGTAAATAATTATTTCTTCTGATTTGTTATTATTATCTATCTAAATATCTATAGTACTTTTCTTTCCCTATTTTTTTTTCGCTTAGAGAACATAAAGCACAGCGTTAATTTCTTCACTTAATTGCAACAGTGCTCGAATTACAACAGCACGTGGTGAACGGAGTGTTTCCTCATTAGGTTCCTCCGCCTAGAAAAACCTAAGCATATTCGCTAATTTCTTTTAACTTACAATGTTTACTAATTCCAAGGTTTTATTTGGCAGTCAGAATGATATACGGACTTTCATTAGTGGCTAACAACGCAAGGTACCGGCCCCGACTATTTGTTACCTTTTTTACAAGGAGCTGCTTCCTCCCTATACATTGTAATAGGTTGGCCGGCTGCGTAATGAGGTTCCAATCTTAATCAACTTCTTAATTAGATTTGGGATTGATTATATTGAACATCTATAAATACTTTTGTTTTATTTGAAGAGTGAAATAAATGTAGGAAATAGTTGTGTATTCTTAATGATATCTTCTTATCGTTTTCTCTTAGCAGCGTAGGTAGGTATTAGATAGTGTCAAGACTCATCGTTCCCCGTTTTCTACTCGCATTTGACACAAAAAAATCAAAATCAGATATACTTCTTTAAATTAAATTTCGTAGACGTGAAAATATCTTGAATTATCGATATCTTACTGGATTTAAAGTAACTACCTTCTCCCTGAGTAAAAAACAATATACTAAAGCTAATAAACAAATACCCTCCAATACCCCAATATTATGAATAACAAACTCATTTGAAAGACCAAAACAGTAATTTATTTGGCAAAACTTGAATCTGGGGTGATGTAAACGCAAATAAATAAGCATTCTCGTCACAGTAACGGCGGTAGACATAAAACCGGTAACGCCAGTCCAATGAGAATCAACTAAACAATAGTGGCGAATAAAAATAAATGACTCTCCCGCTTCCTTCGTCTAAGTTTTTGTGAGTCCATCGGAAGGTCTTTAGAATGAGTGCTGGGTACCGTTCGCAAAATAATTATGTGAGCGGATTTATGCTGTTTTTCGGCTTAAAATGTTGATTGGTGGAATTTAACGCCGCGCTACGTTTACGAGACCACGAGAAGTGAGATTCAAATGTATAACCTTAACAACTGTACCATGATTTAAAAAAAATACAATATTGTAAAATATAAAATGTTATTAAATTCAAAATATTCTTTATTTAAATAAACTATTGTAAGCACTTTTGAATCGTCGAATGAACATATAAACAAAAAGCTACCACCGGTTCGGAAGGCAGTTCTTCTGAGAAGATCCGGCAAGAAACTCAACATATCTTATATCTTATTTACATCGATTCGATCGATCGATTAAAGATTACAAATGATTAATTAAGACATATCTTTTTTGCTATCTGTACATATCCGGCGAGTGGGGGTCTGATATCCGCCGCGGCGCCGCCACGACGCTAACCTCTTTATAAGTTTGACTGACCTATCACTGAGCAAACTATAAATATAGTTAAATTAATATTTTTATTTCATTTTACGTAGACTATATTTAGGGGAAAGGCAAAAGGATTTCTTTTAAAACTTTCTTTCCCCATATTACGCGTAATTTAAAAACGTTCTTTCATATTTCGACGAGTACGGATGGGGCATATAAAAATCACCAACCAATATCATATGGCTTGTGGAGTAAGTTCTTTTGTTTTTATTTTTATCTTAACTTTATTATCTTTACAGAGTGGGGCTTAAAGCGGGGAACGGAGTGTCTTAACACTAGGTTTTCTATGCTTACAATAATATATGCGAGATACATCCTAAAGCTATTTATTAAACAACAAACACGTAAAACATAACCCCAATTTAACCCTTTAAAACTTTACAATTCCTAATTATCTTGTTACGTCAGAAACTCATTATCCCATGAATTCATTTCTGACATTGGAAAGTATGTAAGAAGTTTCACCAGAGTAATAAATATAAGGAAGTAACGGGGAACTTAATCACATTGGCTGCTTTAACTTTTCAATCGCGTACGATATGATTGGAATGTTGCCTCCAGTGTCCCTGAACAATTATGAATTTTACCCCAAAAACACCCTCACCCCATTGATATTATCATAACCGCAAATTGGAGGATAGCGATCGCTATAAATTTATATACAAATAACTATTATATTGACTTCCATAGTTGGATATGATTGAATTTTAAGTATTTTTGTTCTACAATAGCTGAGTAGTTCCGCCACTAAAATTGTAATATCTCGATATCACTCCACTCTCTTTTTTATTTTAGATATTTGGATTAGATTACCTTAATATTAAGTTCCCTCTGACTACCCTATGATCACCTTCCCCTATTACAACAGCTTATAAAATTATAAATTGCTAAGAGGCGGTCGTATCACTAAAAGTGATTGATTCCTTCCAGGCTTGATGATGTACTCGTATGTATTTAATGTATGTATTTCATCATTCAGCCATGAATGATGAAATACTCGTATAACCATTAAAGTCCTTGATATAATCCTTAATATAAAAAGCAGAACACTTGGGAAAAGGGCTGGTAAAATATTTCTGCAAATTTTCAATATTACAGATTTATGTTTCAATAAATTTAATAACTTTTCATAGGTTGCATATCAGTATATATGTTGTTAGCTTAACGCTGTATTCCAGACAAACAGATTAAACCTGGTAACCTAGTGTTAAGATATTCCGTTTTCTCGAGTAGAAATCGAACCCACGACCCGTTGTGTTTATAGTCGCACGCTTGTCCCCCTGCGCCACGACAGGCCTCATACTATTTGTACCAAATAATTTTATATTTCCCGTCTACAAAAACATTGAATCGTACTTGAAGGGGATTTCCACAGTTTTTGCAGCGGAAATCGACCGGATACAGCGCAGACGCTTCCTTATTTGGTTTGGAGGTAAGAATATTAACATTTGTGTACAGATTCTTCAAAGACAGTCTTTACATTTTATTTACCAGTATTTGTTATTTTTATTTATTTCAAAAATTTCGCTCTTCCCGTTTCATTTGTTTCAAACCCATTACGTGTTTTTTCTAAGACTATTCTTTTCTAAATAATTCATTCATCTAGTGAGAATCATACAGACATTATCTCCCACTGTGCCACAAATTTCTAAAATTTCTAAATTTTTAATTGTTAGTAGAAATCAAACTCACTACCAACGTGCAACTTCCAACTACGCGACCACAGTGTAGTATAAATTAATTAAATATATTTTATATGTCGGCGCTCCTGGCTATTACTAATTTTAATTGCCTCCTGGCCACTTCGCTGGCAATCGTGCCGTATTCGTTGTGAACTAATTTTATTCGCAACCTCTGGCTACTTCATACATTTATGTATATTATATGTATGTATGTATGTATGTATGTATATTGGTAGAACATTTTTTATAAAAATATGAATATTCATGAATGCCTTTTCGTTCAGTTGAAGTTTTTCCGTCTAACCAATATTCGGTGGTGGTAACTAGTTCATAAACTGTTTGGAAAAAGTGGTACAGTGAAATGTATAAATGTATAATATAAAAAAAGCGCAACCTCGGGCCTTGAGTTTCGCCACTCAACGTGCAAAGATGGGGAAAGGAATGTTTTAACACGAGGTTCCCTTTGCCTACCCTACTGTGTTCGGAATACAGAGGGAACCTAGTGTATAGACATTCCTTTCCCGATTTTCAGGCCAATTATCGAAAAGTACTAACTTAATAATTAATACTATTTGGATCGCTATAGGATTACAATTCAGAACATAATCAATTGAGTCCGAATAATTTTATTTATATGCGGGCATTCGGCCGCCATAAATCATTTTGCCTTTTGTGATTTAATCTATTTATACTTTGTTAATGTAACATGACGTCGCGAAATGTGGTCATATATAACGTGAAAATGAAAAATAAAATTTAATTGAGGTCACTGTTGATATGCTAATTTAAGTTTATATTATAGAACGTTTTGGGTTCGAATCTAAGAAAAATAGCTTTACGTTGTATTTATATGTAAAGCAAAGCACGGTATAGGGCATTGTGTGGCGGAAGTCAACGTCGCGCTTTGTCTTATAGCGGCCGTATTGATGAAAATTATTCATTGCCTCGAGTGGGAATCGAACATAGAACGAGAATTATCACTATCATAACAAGCAAATAGATATATCACGCTAAGAAAGTTATTAATTGCAATCAATCCTAAATAGGATTGACAGTTCGAACTCGAATAAGAATTCATTCAGTCAGGCATGGTAAGCGGAATCAGAAATATTTCATCTCACCCAATAAAAAATAATAATAAAAACTAAAAAGACGATTTTTTAAAAGAACACATTAACAAGACGACTGCAATGAACACCAACTCGATTTGTTTACTAGTAGGCAGTCAAAGGTTCCATCAGCCACCTTCCAATTCCATCACCAGAAGGGGTATTCTACAAATCAGCTCGGTATCATAATATTCTATTATCGTTTAATCTGCACATTATTGTCAAGTTTCATGTTGATAACGCAGTTAATAAAATTAACTCGAACTAATAAAAGCGTGTTAAAATGAGAAAAAATCTCTAAGAACTAACATTTTCTTAACTAGGAATCGAATTCCCAATCATCTCGTATAGACCGTACGTACCAAACGGGCTTATTTAATTAACCAAATTTGGTAGGAGTGTCCTAAAAGCGAGTAATCGTACTCGACGTTATACAAGGATCATAAATAAGCAGCCGTATGCTGCGTTTTGCTGCTAACTGGCTATTTAGCGGTCATATCTAAACGTTGACAAGGCTATATAGCTTATAGAAGGAATATAATAAAATATTTATAATAACAACAAAAATATGTAGAAAATATGTGGCCAGTCGTGATACAGCGGCAGAATGGTGCCGCGATAGGTTGTGGCTTCGATTCCCACTGTAGGAAATGATTATTATTATTATTATTTTTTCTTCGCTCTGGTAACGAGGTAAAGCGTGCAATTGAGCTATGCCACTCATTGAGTGTCTCCCGCACAATGTCTCCCGCGAAAGATGGGGAAGGAAGAAGGACATGTTTTAATGAGAACGGTGTGTCTAAACATTAGGTTCCCAGGTTCCCTCTTTCTACCCTGCTATGTGCAGGACATAGCGTGAAACTAAAAAATAAGATAATATAGCAAAATGTACACTTGGGCAGTGCGTGGGGAACGCAAAGTCTTAGCACAAGGTACCTCTACCTCCCTTTCTATACGTAGAATATATCATGAACCTTAAAAAAATCTTTATTTAACCAATATTTATTCCAGTAAAACTAACTCCTTCAGTACTGATCGTTTTGGACCAACACCAAAGGCAATTAAAGCGTTGCTGTTGCAATGTACCGCCTTCCGTCCGCGCGATTTGATGGTTAACGCGCTCGCGTTCATTTCTGACTTTTTTAACCCTCTTTTATTTATTTTTACTTTATTTATTCCGTTTTACACAAAATGTTTGCGTTTCAGGTGGGAATTGAGAACAGTATGTTTTTTTTATAACGATATTTTTAATATGTATAGAAAAGTATATATAATTATGTCACACCAGCCCTAACTTTAGCCCTTTAATTTGGGTAAAGCAACCATTAGCTGTTCATTAAGATTCATTTTATTCAAAGGAACTCTATCGCTGAGCAAAGTTTCAGTATGAAATCGGTTATGGGCTTTTAATGCGTATAAATGGGTTATTACAAAATTTATGGTGTCGAAACGACATGGTGGAATATCGTAGATTTGATCTCTAATTGTTATCTTCTTCTCTAACGAAATTGTTGGATATTTTTTAAGTTTCACATTGTATCATACATAGGTATACGAGTAGGGTAAACTGAGGGAACCTAGGGACATTATATTGAATGGTGGAACTCAACGACGCGCTTTGTCTTCCAATAATTTCCTCAAGTGACAATGAAAATCACAAACCTGGCCAAGATAAGGTTGGGAACCCTGGATCTAGATGGATAGCTATATTATACAATAGTAGTTTTATTGACAGCTTAACTCTATCATCAATTATTTTAATAGGACTAAACTTTACTTTACTCACCATACTTTTTTACAAAAATCGCTGTCCATTCAACAACCATTATTGAAAATCCAATCCCGCCCAAACCACTTCTATATATAGTACCTGTATATTAAATATACATATATTTGTTGAGAGCACGGATTAAAGCGATAGGTTAAACGCTAACCATTTCATTCTATTTTCACGTAAAATAGGCCACTTCGGAATCGAGTGAGCGCGGCCATGCCGCTGACAGTGTGTCAATCACAGTATTTGAAATGTGGATAGGTATTATGTTAATTTTAGCAGGTAAACGTAATATCGTATTTATATATAGATATAGATATGCCAGTTTGTTTTGGAGGTTTTGTGGCAAGAATAAAAGAAGAGAAAAAAAATCTCTCTATGTTATATATCAGTTTCGCGCTGTCTCCCCCATACTGCAGGACAGGCCGAGGGAACCTAGTGTTAAGACACTTCTGTCCCACTTTTCCGCCGAATTCTAAAGGCATTGCGTGTTGATAGGCGGAACTTAGCGCTGTACTTTGCTTCGACACCACAATATTTCATTTTCTTGAATGGAGATCGAACCCACAACTTGCGTATTATATATAACGTACATATACGAATTACATTAAATGATAACTTCGAATCTAGTTTCTGATTGGACAAAATTATATTTTTACGTTTTGTTTTACGTTATATCCCGTACGTTGCAGGATAGGAAGAGGGAATTTGGAAACATAGTGTTAAGAAACTCCATGCACATTAAGACACTTTCCCCAACACCCGTTCAATGATTTATTATTTAAATATTTAATTCCCCGAGCTGAAAACGAACCGACAACTGTCACGTTTCTGGTTTATAAGATAAGATCTATATCTACAGATCTATCTTAGATAAGATAAAAACGTTTTCAAATGATAATTTTTAGTGCCCACTGTAATAAAAGGAAATTTGAGCGTTCATTTGAACGTGGTGTCGACAAATTCATTTTTCTCGCTTCGGCGGGTGGTAATCAAATTGCTTTCCGTTCCTGAACACTTAAAGACTGCGCTTGTATATTTGTGTATGCGGGATAAATATCATGGTTTTTATTTATTTATTTATATGCACTTTAATGTGAACAATTTAATATTTAAAAGAGGAAGATAAAAGGAAAAAGAAAATAATAAATTAATAAATATTATAATAATGCTATTTTAGATAAGGATTTGTATACATAGGTATATTGATGCTATCTTAGGGAAAATCATTGCTTAAATAATATTTTAAATATTTTTTTTTAATATATTTAAAGATTTCGGACACACTTTGTGCAAATGTCTCACGACTGACTTCATATTTACATAAATTAAACATGAACTGAATAGCAAGATTTTGATGTCGTAATTTATTTAGATAGTCTTCGGTCATGTTAGGACAGCTTGCATCGGCATAATCGAGAATTGGGTGTAATAGAGAATTTCCTAACATCCTCCTAGTTGGGATAGGTAACACTGATTGTAAATGTCAGAGAGAGAGAGAGAGAGAGAGAAAGGTCCTCATATGGTATGGTCAAAATGTACCTACCCAAGTTCTTTTCCTAATAATGTAAAGAAGTTTTTTTTTTCACGCTTTGTCCAACACACAGCAGGGTAGAGGCACGCTTGTATCCCTGCGCCACGACGCCCATCTTATAGTATTCACGCACTTTGTGTTGTTTGAACACTAGGTTCCCTGTTTCCTTCTGCTTAATCTATGTATCCCTTAGGATATAGCGTGAAGCTAAACAAAAAATAATAAAAATATATGACTGATAGTACTTATACTAAAATTACTTGTTAAAGTTAATTTTTTATAACGCTTTCAAACTATTCCATTTTATTTTACAGCACTCTAAAAATAGAGAGATTAAAAATTGCAACGTTTTAACAACGCTTAATCGAATAACAAATCAATGTAATACTCTGGTACAGAGATAAGCCGTTTGTAAGACGAACTTAATATTTTTAGCTCACCAAACTAAAATTTGTTATTATTTTATAAATTTTTCATACATATTAGTTGAGCAAAAGCATATTTTGTATATTTTGTATAATGTTTATAAAATGTATATAAGAGAAATATTAAATTTATATTTTCATTTGTTCGTTCTGCTGTCGGTGCAAAGCACGGCGTTGAGTTCTGCCAATCAACACGCAACGCCTCCAAAACTCGACAGAAAGTGGGAAACTGAGTGTCTTAATATTAGGTTCCCTCTGCCTACTCTGCTGTGTACGGCGTACCCTGCTGTATACAGCGTGAAGCTGATTTAATTTAATTTAAAATGTTTATTGAACCGTGTAACGCGTCAGTAGTGTTTGATTCCTAATTTAGAGAATAAATAATTTTAGGCCGCCGTCGTGTAGGGCAAAAGCACGGCGTTGAATCCCGCCACTCAACATGTCATGTCTTGGAAATTCATCGTACTTCTAGAAGCCGACTGGCGGAATCCAACGCCACTCGACACGAACCAAAAATAATTTAAAAAATCATTACCTCGCGAGTGAATCAAACCTACAACTTACTGACTAATGGCTTGAAAAAAATCACTTGTACAATATCTAACATATCCGACCCGCACTAACCTTTTATCGTGCTATACCCAAACACGTAACACTCCCCCGCGAATTGACAGTATTTTATAGTTATCGCGCTACGATACGCTCGGTTATATCCCCTATGTGTTTTAAAGTATATTAACAATAATAAATTTTAGCATAACGCGACAACCTTCGTATTACACCTTTAGTAGCTAGCTGATGTTTTTATTACTTTGCCCCTATATAAATAATATAATGGAATTTATTTGGAATGGATTTTGAGTTTTTGAAGTCGTCGTGGTATGGTGGTGTTTGAGTGTCAACACACAAGGCAACTATTGAGGATTCGATTCTCATTCTAGGGTATGATTATATATCGATCGTTTTCATCTTCCCGCTCTTGTGGACAGAGCGCGGCGTTTAGTTCTACCATACAACACCCAATGTCCCGTAAATTGATGGGAAGTGAGAGAGTACTGCTGCTTTGGACTGACCTGACTGACTATTATATAATATTCGTGTTATAAACATAACTGATACATTATTTTACTATTTAATAATAAATGAAAATTAAATAATGAAAAAACTGTGCTCAATTTTAATTTACTTTGAAACTCCTTACTATTTTTAAAGGCAAAGTTAAGCTATTTTTCTTTACTGTCGATAGCTTGATAGCTTGATTTACGCCCAATGTTAATAATCGATCCTAATCCATAAATTGCTACCATAGATTAAAATATCAATCTATTTTTTGAGTTTAGCTTGCCAATAACCTATCGAAGTACTTCATTTTCAATCTTTAACTTCAATCTATCGCTGGGAGGACTAACTGGAGATTAAGAGGGAACTTTGTATGAAAATTACAGCTTGTGCGTGCCAATAAACGATCTGTCCATTTTGACATTACTGTGGATAGCAAAAATGACAGCTAATTGCGATCCGACATATTTTGGGGTTTACTTTATCATATCCCCGGATTGCAAAATTGCATTTATATTATATTTGATTTTTAAAGTAAATAAATATGTGGAGTGACATTTCTTCGAGTGATAGTAATGATAGTGTTATGTAGTCAGTGTCATCAATTACAAATATATGCAGTGAGCATATAAAAATATATCAAGAGAGTGCTAAAAACTTCTATCAAGTTGGTGCCTTTCCTGGAGTTATTGCTGCAATTGATTGCACTCGAACACTTATGTGTTTAATCGCCATGTGAGTATTATTAAGTTATATAAAGTTTTCTTTACAAAAGCAGGCAAATTATGGAAACTTTTTTTTGTATAAGTCTCAGTTTAACTCAGTTACAAATTACCATATCATTTCTTAATTTGAGCTCTGGGCTTATTAATTTCAGTTGCTGATTTTCCAAATTACTATCTCATATATTTGTAAAATAATATTTTATATTTTATTATAGGCAGCAAAATGTGATGCAAGACATTATGGTAATCAATGGAAGTAAAGTACCAAATAGACCATATTTATTAACACAAGTTCTTAATCCAAGTATTAAAGCAAAGCTGCAAGCAAGCATATATTAAACCAGGAACATAATAGAAAGGTATTATGTTAACCTAATATTACCTATAGTATGGAAAAAAGGGGACGGACCATATAAAAAAAAATCTTATTATAATTTATTAGTATGATGTGTAAATAGTATTAAACTTATTAATATTCATGAATTATATACCTAATATAGAAATTTTATATTTTTAGAACATTTGCAAGATAATTTCATATTATGGCACTCCATTTGCAGAGATCTTAATTTGGAGGAAGTACCAGGAATGGAAATACCTTCATGACATGATAGATAATGAGGACAGCGCTGCAATATAAGATATCACAGAAAGGACGTAAATAATTGTTTTATAAGATGAATAATTATTCAAATATTTTATATTTATTAATAACTTAAGTGAGAAGATTGTTAGTTAATCATAGTTTTACTTGTTTTTGGGGGTGAATAAGGAAAACAATGTGTATTGTAATTTTTTTATTATTAAAAAAATGTAACCTATTTTTTTATTTGTCTCTATATAAATATTTTTTATTTCTTAATTCTAGCTTGCTCCATGTTTAGTAATTTTATCAGCTTTATTCTCCATACATTTCTTATAAGCTACAAAATATTTAGTGAATTTCTTGCAATCACTGTTTTGTTTTTACTGAAAAAAATAAAGTATTTATTAGTTCATTGTTCAATAAAGCATTCATCAATATAAGTTAAAATAATAATCTTGCACTTAATCTCAAATTTTATTCTTTGTTATCCAATGTAGCAATAAACAATATGAAATTGAAATAGCCAAGCAAAACGATATTAATATTATAATGAATTCAAAAATTCTATAGAGGCTAACGCCTTTATATAATTTTTCGCATGTATATTTAAACTTAATAAACAAATATGAATACATACGATACTTACCTTACTATGCCGGACTCCATTAATTAAATTAAAATAATTATCTTTAGTTCAGTTTAGTTGTAATTTTATGGCGTTTCAAGTTATGTTTAATAATTTATACATGAAAATGGGTTAGGAATAAAGTATCTTAAAACTAACAATTAATTATTATATTATAAAAACATATGCTGTCAAAATGACATGTTCAAGTTCCATTGTACGCATACCTAAGCATATTGCATTAAGTTTTAAAAAGTGTTTTAATATTATTAATTTTTATTCTTTTTTAATATTTTGGGACTTAAAGATTTATTATTTTATTAAAAATAGTTTTTATAGGACTTTTATAAGTAATAATAATTAATTTTAAATTTTATTTAGCATATATATTAGGATTTTGTTAATTAAAAAAAGATACGTAAAACGAAACTATCGTTACCGCAGGGAGGGCCCTGCAATCCACTTTTGATGATAAGTTGACATTATCCGGAATGGTTATTGGCATGCAGGTTAGAGATTGGATAGATATGTCGAACATTCCAAGATTGACGTTAACTGGAGATCGGAGATACATTATTAATTTCGGGCGTTATACGAGAAGTTGCTAAAGTGTCTGCAATGAGATTACTTTCCGCTGCTGATGTGACAACATGAACAATATAACTATAGAACTATTTACATTATAAAAAGATGTCACCTTAGTAGTGCAGTGATGAAATGTTGGATTAAAACGAACTGTGATTGTGGGTTCGATTCCCATTTGTCAAAATAGTTATAAATAAAATATTAGTTACGTTGAAAGATTGTTAAAGACTAGAAGATACAAGATATTAGATTATAAAAAAAAATAATTAAAATTACCATAGACTGGACACATGACAAGACAACACTAAAAAATATATTAAAAAAATTATAGAATGGCAAAAAAAAATTACAAAAGTAAAAGAAAAAGAGATTGTTCCCTCCAGGATAACCAGGTCAAGAAAAGCCAATAATAGAGAGAAATGATCATTAAGCACTAACAAAGTTAGATTATAGCTATATTTAGCTAGAGTAATTTAGATGAAACTTAATATCAGCAACAATAAATAAAAGATATAAAAAAATATTATAATATCTTATTTTCAGATTACCATTGACCACCTATTGAACCGCTGTCAAAACACTGTTCACCACCTTCCACCCAACTTCAAGACATTGAGCGTTGAAAGACAGAGTTTAACGCTGCGCTTTACTTTCCTAGATCGAGAGAGCAAAAATGATGTTAGATATTTTTATAAATAACAGTATCGTTGAGTAAAATAATATGTACTTGCTTTACTAAAAAATAAACTACAAAAAGGGGAATACTAGACGGGCAATGCACTTGTAATTCTAAAGGTTGAAATTTATTAGAAAATGTTGTAGTAGAGAGATTTTTATCAGATATTTATAAAAACTTTAATTTTATATTTTAACAATAATCTTTGTATTGAAAATGTAAAAAAATAGAATTTTCTAAAACTTATCGCCGTATCGCCCTGAGCGTTACTCATGGAGAGTGAAAGTTCAAATATCATATACCTATATGAGTTGCTTGAAGAAATTATTTTGATATTTTATATTTAACATTAATTAAATATAAAATTAATACATAAAAGAGCCCAGTCCTGGAACAGGGGCACCCAGGGGCACAAAGTGTGACTGGTTATGGGCTCGCCGTTCCCCATTCGAGGAAACGAAATACTTATTTAAATGAATATTTTCATTTCTTCGCTCTAGTCTCGAGGCAACCGCGGTGTTAAGTTCCGCCACTCAACACGCAATGTCTCCAGAATTTAGCGGAAAGTGGGGAATAGAGTGTCTTAACACTAGGTCCCCACTGTCTACCTGATCCAATTCTTAGTATAAGAGTTTTACTCTTTTTGGCCTTTGGATACGGAATCGTAAAAACTAATTCAGAGCTTCTTAATAAGAAAGAAGAATGCGTATTACATCTCTATGACGTCAATCACAAATGCGTGAAAAAAACTTCTTCATGTCAAAAAAGTAGTCCATGTTTTATTTTATGGAAAGAAAATCTAAGCTGTAAAGATTGTTTTTATGTTAGATTTTACGAGGGAACTTGCTACCCTTGTTTACTTCGGGGGGGTTTTGATTAAATTACACGGACCTTGAATAAAGCTATGTTAGCATTTTTATTATTACTTTTTTTTCGACTTATAAAGCAAAATAAATATGTTTGAAATTATTGCTTCTTGCAATTGACGGTTGGTACCTAATTTCCTATTAAATTTAAAAAAATACTGTTTTTCTCTTTTTTATTATTTTCTTTTTCAGCTTCACTCTTATCTCTCTTGCAAAGGTAGGCGGATAGCATTGTGTATTTAGTGTTAAAACACTTTTTTATACGTTTCTAGTATTTTACCATTTTATCTTTCAATATTGTAAGTAAAATCTTTATTACAGAAAATTAATAAAGACAGATCATATTTCAACAATTAAAGTCGTTTCACTAGAAATTCTTATACCATCAAAAGATGCGATATCTTCACAACGAAGTTCATTACGGCGTTGCAACAAAAGACTCACTTAATGAATGTCAAATATTTAATTTTAACGTTTGGTACTTGGATAGTAAGCTTTGAAGTACAAAATATTGTATTTTTAATTATTTATTTTCATTTAAAAATATTTTAATTTCCTTGCTCTTGTAACAAGAGCGGCGTTCAGTTCCGCCACTGAACAAGCAATATCTAGAAAATAGTGAGGAACAGTGTCTTAACAGTAGGTTCCCTCTACTTACCCTACTATTTGCGGATCGAAGAAGTGAAACTTAAAAAATATTAATACACCTAAAAACAAAAAAGAAGAATGAGTTATTAATAATATTTATCGTTTGAATATTTTTTTAACGAAGTAAATTTTTCTAATAAAGAATTACAACATTGGCTTTAAATCTTGTCTAATTACCAAACTTGAACTATACTCGTATATTTACTGCATAAAATTTAAATTGTACGAAATTTGTATTTAGGGAATTTAGGATGGTGTTGTAAAATTTTAAATATTTAATTTTTATTATGTATATTGTATATACTTTTGTTTTTTGTTTTAGCTTCATGCTGTATCCCTTACATAGATAGTTAAATGTTACCCCTCCGTTCTCCATTTTCCATGAAATGGCAGAATTCAATGTTGTAAAAATGTTAAAATCGTTACGTAAAAGTTACCTCATGTATCTTATGAAAGTGCTCTTTTGTTTCATTTCGTCCCTAAAGTCGATTTAAAGTTAAACAAATTTACTGATAATATAGCAGGAGACTGAATGCACGTAGCTTCCGCCAATCTCATATACCAAGTATGGCTTAAAGAAAAAAAAAAGATTTTACGAGTATATATATGTTAAGTGGTAGAACCCAACGCTGCATTTTTGTCTTGTGAGCGAGAAAACGAAAATAATTCGCTCTCTCAAATGGGAATCGAACCCATAGCTTACAGTCAGACACCGTATCAGTGCTCCACCCCAAACATAATATACATAATATTTCGTGGGCGGAACCCATTGTCCGTGGGCGGAATCCGTCGTCCACTTTCCGCCAAAATACGCGACGTTCTTAAGTAGCGGAGCTCAACTAGTTAATTATATTTTTAAAAATATTTTAAACCTTTCTTCTTTAACTTGAGTCGAAATATGAAGTTACTTTGGACATTTTCCAAGAACGATGCCACCTCAGAGGTTAAGTGTATATAAAATCGCTGTGTACTTTGCTGATTGCAACTTGTATGCCATATAATAAAATAAACGTCACCGCCGCTTTTAAAAGTTTTTTGTGAAATTCAATACTAAATTTTATGATGTTTTTGAGTTTTATTCTAGTAAACACCTAGTATTGTAAGTCTAATGAGAAGCTTATAAGAAACTACTAAGCTTTTTTTGCTTCAAGCTGTATCCCGCACATAGCAAGGTAGGCAAGAGGAAACCTGGGAACCTAGTCTTAAAACACTCTGCTCTTTAGACACGCTGAATTCAGGAAGCATTGCGTGTTGAGTGACGAAACTCAACGCCGTGCTTTGCCTTGTTACCAGAGCGATGGAGAGAAAAAAAATATTTGATTGAATGAAGTACTTGTATGCGTCATTCTTAACAAATGACGTTTTATTTTACGACGATAATTCTATTATTTATTGTGTGTTGAAAAAAATACTTTTTAATTTTTGGCAAAATCTCTATCGTTTTAATTGTATTAGCCTTTTATAGAGTAGTTAAAATTGTGCTTTTATTTAAAACGGTTAAGATAAAACACTCTGTACAATTAAAATACAAAAAAAGTAATTTACTCAATAATACCTAAATATTAAACCCAAATAAGATTCGAATCGAGGACCTGTAAATAATACGTAAAATAATACCTGTATACACTTTAATAGAAAAAGTTGTATAGTAAATTCAACTTTTAAGTGTTAAGGCACTAAAACGACAAGATTTAGAAGACACATTAGTCACTAAGATAGGGGTAATCATGTACTTCAGTGTTTCGCTTTGCAACTGTATGTGATGTGAGAAAAGCATCAAAGTATTCTGTTTTATGAATCTGTATTGTAATATGGACTTAAAAAAGGTTATTATTTTTTTAGTTTCACGCTGTATCCCGCGCATGGCGAGATAGGTAGAGAGCACCTAGGGAACCTTTCACTTCCTTTCTCCATTTTCCACCAAGGGCATTCTAGAGGCATTGCATGTTAAGTAAGGGAACTCGATGTCGCACTTTCTCTTATTACCAGTAAATTATTTTTACGTTTACAAACGAAACACGACAGGTTGTGGATTTGATTCCCGCTCGATAAAAATAAATATTGAATATTTCCACTTCTTCACTCTGATAACGTTGCAAAATCATGTCGTCGAGTTCCGTCACTTAACGGGAAACGGTGTGTTTTAACACTAGGTTCCCATGTTCTCTCTACTTATCCTGTTATACACGGAATATAGCGAGAAATAAAAAAAAATACTTATACGCATAGAATGTCCAACATACCACATCTCTTTGATGTCCACTCTCAGTCGCAAAAAGCGTTTTAACTTAGAAAGTTGCGAAATTTGTTCAGCCACTGGCCTACTGAAAGGAAACTCTACTGCTTTTGAATGGATCTAGCCTACTTTATAGTTATTTCATGTTTATTGTTGGATTTCGCTGTGTACTATATATTGTTGAGTTATGGGTTCGATTTCCAATACATTACACATGGAATATCTGTACTAATATTAGGAGAAGAGTTTGTTTGGTTGAACATGCTAATTTCAAGAGTAATAATATATATTTTTTTGCAGCTTCTTGCAATATCCGCATACAGCAAGGTAAGCAGAGGGAACATAGTGTTAAGACACTCAGTGCTGAATGGCGGAATTCAACGCCACGCCATCGCCTAAACACCAGGGATCGAACCCACAACCAGTCGATTTTACAGTCGCACTTGCCTCACTACTACATTTTAATATTATAAACAAGTTTAAATATCACATTCGTTTGTATGAAACATAAATTTCAATTATTTCTCAGTATTACGTAGGCACCTTATAATTTCTAGTCCTGACAATGGCCAGCGTGACGTGGCCGCGCATAATTTAGAGCTCATGTAGACTAAGCCGTCTCAGCTGTGTGTACGATGTGATTCTACATTAAATGTTTGTTATATATTATATTTACTTGGGAAATATATTGTTACATTTTTTTATTTTTATTTTGAATATTGTTTATGGAATGGGTAAGGCAATGCGCGGTGTTGGGTTCCGCCGCTTAATAGGCAATGTCTTGAATTGAGGTAAAAAGTAGAGAATGAAATTGACTTGACACTAAATTCAATGCCTGTATAAGAGTGTGAAGTTACTTTTAAACTAATTCTTATGAAACTATATATATATTATTAAATATTTCATTTACCTCATGTGCATCAAACCCACGACCTGTCTGCAGTTACATTCACATGATTTTGCCTCTGCGTCACGACTGACATCAATAGCCTAACATAAACAAATATTAGAGCAAAAATACATATATTTCTAAATATTTTTCATAATCTAATATCAAAAAT
>JAEBDU010010293.1:0-18188 GCA_016802625.1 Heliconius numata | reverse complement strand
ACTATTATTCTCCTTCTGGTATACAAAGCCCGGCTGCGGCAATGTCTCCAAATTTGGGAGAAAAATTACGGATTTTCCAGGTTATTCACCTTTGTATTTTGGCAAGCTTCCTTTAACATTTAGTGTTTGTTGTATTTCAATCGGCTTATAAATAAACAAAAAAACCATTTTAAGGAATGTTGTTCGACAAAATTATTTGTTTACATAAAATCGTACCTTAGTATAGGTTCGATTCCAGTTATGATAAAAAACATTTTCAATGATCTTACCTGATTTATATAATAAAGATTGCTAGGTATTGTAATTTCTGTGTATTCCCTTCTGACTGCATCTACGATGTTTTCGACGGCTTCTTGGGGGGAAAGGATCTTCATTAGAGACGGGAATTTTATTTTGGGATTCTTGCAAAGGCCGGTGTCCACGATGTATGGACATATGCAGGTTAGTTTAATCTGAAAATGTTTTTAATTAGATATCTACACTAACACTATAAAGTTACGGATTTGAACTGAACGCCCTAATAAAATCTAACGGATTAGACAGTACGTACAGTACGTACTCCATTTTTTGTCCAATTTTCGTGTGAAAAAATTTGTGTCAGTCATTGCATTTTTAGTTGTAGCTGGTGAATATTATAAGTGTTAAAACTAATACTAAAACAACAAGTACTTACTCCACTAAAATCTCTCGGGTCCTCCCTCAGTTCCTCGTGTATGGCCTCCATTATGCCTCTTACTGCGAATTTAGTACCACAATACGGTACTAAGTTACGGAGACCGATCACACCCGCCATTGAGGACATGGCTACTATGTGACCGTGGTTTCTTTCCATCATCGCCGGGAGGAAGGCTTGTAGGGTCTAAAAGGTAATTTATTTAATTGTGAAAAATGGGTGCGGGTTCAAAGCTCTGTTGAAGGTAAAATTTAAAGTTTAAATTAACACTGTAGTGTTTCACCCATCTCTAATCTAATAATTCATCGATAACAACCAAATAAATTAGTATAGCAACTAACAGGATGTCTAAAGTCTACAATTGTATTAGACACGGTTGCATTTTTTTTACCTTAATTAGAACTTTTAATTATGTTTTATAGCTAGCTATTTATTTTATAAACGCCATTTACATAGAATAGAATTAAAATTTTCCAGATCATTCGATATGTTTTTTATGGTCGATATCAAGTAGTATAAATATTTTATAGGGGATTATAAATACTAAGTAGTAGTTAATATAAGTTATAAAGCATTGTGCATAATAATTTAATATAAAAAATATATAAAATAAGATATTAAAGTTCAATATAATTTTAGCCGTTATTCATATTATGAGTTAAGAATCTTTTTTTGCTATTCTTTCATCACTCATTCTCTCGATATTTCCAAAACATGTTTTTCTCACCATTTTGCCTTTAATGTTTCATATATTTTCAGTAACTAGTAATATCTATACTTTTATTTATGAGCAAGTAAAAAATATACCTAAATAAATTAAATTCGTTGAAAATTTTGAAAATTATCCGTGTAAAATAAATTTTATATAACTTTTTACGCTACATAAAAACAATTTGTAATGCGTCATTCATAAGACATTTAGTATTTGTAGTCTGTGGGCGTACTTTTAATGACAAGTACTTTTATTAAACATATTCTTAAACTTGTGTAGAGAAACTAGATAAATACCTGTCAATGCATTCTTAGAATAAATAAATTAAAAAAATATAATTAAATTAATTAGTTAAATTACATAATTTACCCATAAATGAGCCAAGCAGTTAACGTCAAATGCTGTCCGTATTTCCTTCTCCCCAGTCTGTAACAACGGCTTGCAAGGCATGATGCCGGCGTTGTTAATCAAAATGGACACATCGCCAACCTCTTTGCGTATTTTATCCGCCATTTCGTTGATGGATGTTCGACTTGTTACGTCGCAGCTAAAATTTTATATACTTATGTAATAATATTTAAAATATATTAATGTAAAAATATTTAAAAAATATTAGTGATTCCTTCTCGACGTAATTAATTATTTTCATTTTCTCGCTCTGGTGGTGAACAGGGAAAGTATCTCAAGATTCTCTTAACACTAGATTCCACCTGCCTACTCTACTAGATGCGGGATACAGCGTGAAAACTAGCTAAAAACATTAGATTTCTTCATTATTGTATGTGGGCAGGCAAATACCATGATAAATTCTAGTTATTTCACGGAAGAAAACTTAATGATTCAATAAAAGTTAATAAAAAAATAATGCATAGCTACATAAAGCTATTCAGGTCAAGACAATAAAGGATTTTCACATCCTATAAATTAGGATATCCGAGTCATTTAAAAGATCGTATTATTATTAAAGGTATAGATCATTATATTTAAGTATTTACATTAACTGCCTTGCTTTCACTAGTTGTTGTTTAATCTTAAGCTGCCTAAATAATACAGTAATAAACAATATATACTGTATTTATCTTCATGGGTTTCACAAATTGTCGCGAGAATGGCGAAGACAATCACCATTAGATTTTCATACACAAACTTTTCTAGTTCTTGTTGGCATAGCGCATTGAATGGCAAAACGTTGCACCTACTACATCTATATTATTAATATAAGTCTAATCGAAAATCTATTCTTCCCAAAACAATGATTTTTAATAAATTTTCTGTTTGTCTGTGCGTTTGTGCACGCTAGTCTCAAAAACGGTAGTTAACATTTTGTGTTAGTTTTCTTTAAATCCCGCTACGATAATGTTTTTATACGTTTCCTAAACATTTTTTTTCCTAAGTGTGGAATAGCACTTTAAAAGTGTTATAAATATTTAATAACTCTCTTGCCAAACACTAATTCTAAGCAATTATTTTTGAGTAGCGGAAATTTGTAAAAATCATCCTACACTGATGCTAACAACATACATAACTTGTAACAAGCGTGTAAGAATTTCGACGTAGCTTGATGAGAACGTAGTCTTAGTGGTCAGAAGTCGAAGAAGCGCGGGTTCAAATCCTACTATGTTCAATTTCCATGTTTCCTAAATAAGGAAGTAACTTACTGGTAACTATGTGCTTTTCCTTTCGCCTCTTTAATTAATTCAACTGTCTCTTGATTACCAGTTGGGTTGATATCAACACATACTACAACGCCCCCCAGCTTCGCGAACCTTAGTGCCATTTCTCGGCCCATACCGTGTCCTGCACCTGTTATCTGAGAAAAAAATATAATTAGCAAGAAAATAAAAATTAAAACTACATGTTTGTGAGTTTGAAATCCATTCGCGGAGAATACTAAGTATACTAAAAATATTAATGTTCTCCATACTGGTGAGACAAAACATTAAAATATAATATTTCTTAATAAAAATACCTAATGGTAATAAAAGCATCTAATGGTAAGTAATCACCAACATGTCAAATACAATAGTTGTTGGTTCATCTCCACTGAAGTGAATAAGAACGCCTTGCTATATGCGAGATAAACCGTGAAGACTAAAAAAGTGACAAAAAAAATTAATAATATTGTTTTCTAAATTAAAGTCTCAGCTTATAAACGGTGTGGTCAAAAGTTGAAGATGAATATTTTCAAATATTAATATTACATTTTAATTTAATAAATATTTTTAATGAAATTCTATGAAAGTATGTTCAGACTATAAACTTTATTTGCAAAAAGTAGTTTATACTATCTATAGAAATAGGTCAAGTCTACACAAAAGGCCAAGAATGCTCGCTACGTATGGATCTAGTATTTACAGCTAATTACAATTACTTATATATAACATATTTTAATAAATAATCTAGGAGGCCAGTCGAGGCGCAGGTGCACAACCGTGTGACTGTAAGCGTGATAGGTTGTGGGTTCTATTCCCACTCAAGGAAATTAAATATTTATTTAATATTTTCATTTCCTCTAAAATTCATCAAGTCATTGCTGCACCTAGAATTTGGAGACTATCATTGAAAATGGTCTTTTAGACTATAATGAAATTAGTATTTCGAAATTAGTATTTCGGTGATGTATAGAAAAATTGTACATACCAATATTATTTCTCCTTTAACGCTCTTAGGTTCGGGGGGCACGAAGAACTTGTAAATATAGTACATCCATGTCGCATACATTTTCACGAAGAGAACGATTACTTCGAGTGCCAACATTACTCCTTGATAAATCTTCATACCGATGCCTTGTTCGTCGGTCCTGTAGAAAAAAATGCTATTTAAATAAAAATATTGTAATTAAACATGTAATTTTAAATAATTTATGTATATTAAATACTTAATATGATATTTTTTTATCTTGCTCTCTAATTTTGGAATTCTCGCAGTAAATTACAATATTGTGTATTAAAAAACGTGTAATACTTGAGTCGGGTCAACGACTGATATGGCCACAGTAGGCAGAGGGAACCGAGTGTTAAAACATTCCGTTCGTCACTTTCGTATATTTAACGATATTAAACTTACAAAATATATGATGTAAAGCACTACATTTAACTTATTGACACCAGATAACCTTTCGTTCGTAGACATGGCATAATATCAACAATGTTAAGTAATAATTAGTCTCCTGATTTATGCATAATATTAGAAAGATAATATTGCAACTTTTATTAGAACGGGCGATGGGTCGTGGCCGCCTTGAAGTTGGCATTTCTGATTTTTTGCGAATTGCGAATCCAGTCTTTCTTTAAGTAAAATATACACTCAGACAAAACCGTGCTCATATATGTAAAATAAGATTGCAATAAATAATGCATGAAATACAATTAGTTCATGTCATGCTCACAACGATATTTTCTATAAAATTTTCCTGTCCAGTCCTCTACTGCACCAATCAACTTAATAGGCACGTAGCAAATTGCTATAAATCGTCCACTCACTGTACTATGTCGAATGACAGTTGTTGCGAATCTTTGTACAATTGTTATGTTTTTATATAATAAAAAGCATAGAAAAGTCGATTATGCACATGAAAGATATAATAAATTAATTTTTAACAAAGAGAAAAACCGACTTCTAACAACGAACTAAAAAATGAAAAATAATTATACAAAGATTTTATAATTTTGAAGTCGGTGCTAAGTAAAACAAACAGGCTTAGTAATTAGATATTGTAGTAAGGTTGTTGTAGCATTAGTCTGACACCGACTTCAAAATTATAAAATCTTTGTGTAATTATTTTCTTCAAATAAAAAAAAAAATCAAAATCGGTTCACCCAGGCAAAAGTTATGAGGTCAAAACATTAAAAAAAAACTGTCGAATTGATAACCTCCTTTTCTTACAGAAGTCGGTTAAAAAAAGGTCGGTTAACATAAATAACTGAGTGAAGCTAAAAAAAGCATATATCGAATAGCGAGCAGTCTATTTTGCTGTTTTGGTTACTAGCAATATTTTCTTAGAACTATACCATAGAACAAAGCGATACAAATGTTTTATTATTATATCATAATAATTATATAGACTTCAAATGATATTAAATAATACGATACTTTGTACGCGTCGTGCGTAGGATTGTTAGACGCGATACTACTCACAATGAGCCAAGTGGTGTCTGCGGTATGTGATTAGATAATAAAGTTTTTGTTTAACAATTACAACGTTTTTAAGGCTTAAAATATATGGGTAATCAAAATTCCTGTTATAAATAAACGCAATAAATAAGTACTCTGGGTTTTTCTATATCCATTTATATATTTGACTCTTAGAAATAAGAACTTAAAAATTTACGCAATATCAGGTTATATTAGGATAGGTAGTGTTAAGACACTGCGTTCCCCACTTTCGATTGCATGTTGAGTGTTGTGCACGACGCGCTTCGTCTTATAACCAGAGCGAGAAAATGTAAATAATCTAATAGTATTTTTTCGGAGAGTCTAACTTATTTATTTTTAGTTAAATTGCATTTAAAAATACTATTATAGATACCAAAGTTTGTATGTACATTCAATATTCATATAATCTAAGTTCATTGTCCACTACTACATGGCCAACAATTAATTTTGTTCCGGGTTGTTAGCATAAATTATATATAAATTTTTCTGCCAATTAAAGACAAGGTCGGATTTCCTTAAATAGAATTACTTATTATTATGTAATAATTCTTAAAAATATTAAGTGATACTTTATAACCAAATCAAATAATAGTTCCAGTACCAAACTGAACTCTGTGTAAGCAGGGGGAACGTTGCGTAAGACACTCGCTGGGTCACGCACCACCAAATCTTAGAGCCATTGCGAGTTGAGTGGTCGAAGTTAACGCCGCACTGTCATCTTGCTAGCAGGGCGAGAAAATGAAAATAGTTCATTGCGACGAGTGAGAATCGAGCTCACAACCATTGCGCTTGTAGTTGTTGCACCACTATGGCTTCAACTCAGTCAATTATATATTTTGTATCGAAATCTCCTCAATTGGACTTTTAGCGCCAAGTTAAATTTCTGTCAATCATATGTATTAACGCATTAAAAACATAATTTGAGATTCTGTTTCAAAGGAAAATTAAGTCATTATTGCTAATGTACATTATAGTCATATTGACTGGCCAGTTCTAGCTGTTAGTGCTCTGACTGCGTAGTCAAGTGTGCTAATTCAAAGGGTTCGATTTGGATGTATTTATGTATTGTACATACTTAAATTGTATACATATGTTTACTACTTAAAATAATATAATCCATGATAACCGGCTTAGGCTAGTCTGGCCAACCTACCTTTCTAAAGAATACAGTATAAAAAATCATTACATGTTATTTATTATATTGCTTGATTTTTTTATATATTCTATAAAAAAATATAATTCTATAAATGCATCTACATCATAAATGGATTGAGTTTTTCCTTGAGTAATTGCGAACTTGATATAAATTACGTCGAGTTAAGTAATTAAAATGCTGTTATCTGTAGGTACTTATATTATAAAAGAATTATTATAAAGCGGTAAGAGAGGTAAGGGGAAACCTCAGTTGACCTTCAAAAACACAGTATTAAAGATAACGGAGGACGTAAAAAGCATGAGGACCCTCCGAAGGGCATCTATGAAGAAGTTGATGACAGCGGACGAGGTGAAAGAGACATGCAGATACCGTAGCGTTTAGCGCTCCGTTTTCCCTGACTACCCCGCTAGGGATACTGCGTGAAGCTAAATATAAATAAAATATATATAGTTTGTTTAGTTGAAAAATCTATTCAAACCAGCAGTTGTTACAGTTATGTAACAACTGCTGGTTTGAATAGATTTTTTCAGTATTGGATAGAACGGAACGCTAAAGCCGATCGCAATTGTTGTTATATGACGTTAGTCCTTTACATGTAACCCATTGAACCTGCGATCAGATTTATCTAGGTCACTTACAATTTATCCATGCGGGCAAATTCGCAGGTATAAATATAAATAATAAAATAATATTCTCGTAGTACTGTGAAAATGTTAAAAACAAATGGTTTAATCTAATATCTCTTAGAAAGATTACAAATTCGTTTGTAGTCGTGATATACAGCAAAACTGGAAATGTGGACGGCAAAGAATACCAAGTGTTAAACAACTGGTTCATCAGGTTGTGACTTGTGTCACAATCTGATAAACCAGTACACACTTTAGCCAAATCTGGTTGAACTGGTTCTTATGATTGCTCTCGGTTGTCTTCGACGATTACGCTTATTATGACCATGAAAATAGAAACAAGCAAACTTTAGAATTAGTTGCTAATTATTTTATTAATAAAATTTAAACGTTTCTAGCAAATCGGTTGGTCCACGACCGCGTATTGCACTCACCTTCACATTGACACACATATTACGATAGGCGTATACGAGTAGAAGTACAGTGAAACGGTGACGTTATGCAATATCATATGTACGTATGCATATGTATGCATGTACTTACTATTTTTTTAACAGATGAATGCATATGCATGCATGTACTTACTATTTTTTTAACAGATGAATGCTAACTAAATTAAAAGATGAATACGACTTACGATGTAGATACCTACAACTTATGGGTTCAAATTCGAAATACAAGACTACGAGAGTACAAGATCAGCGAGAACAAAGTAGATAATTTATTCATATCTCGGACTATATGAGTGCGTGAATATATGGTAAAATATATGCGTGAGTCGAAGACATGTAAATCAAAGTAAATAACTTCCTTTTCTTACAGAAGTCGGTTAAAAATATTATATATATTACATTGTGATATTTAAATGTAAGACTTCTAGAAATAACTATGTAATTTATTAAATTGTACAAGCATTGTTGTTAATAGATGAAATACAACATCCGTATTTTCATGAAACCGATGATTGAAATTTTTGGGGATGAAATGCCACATTTAACATCATTTTGTTACAAAATAAATACCATCGTTGGGCAGTGATCTTAAAATTAGCGGAGAGGAGGAGACGGAGTGTCTTAACACCATGTCCTCTCTGCCGTCCCTGTAAACGTGTAGTGGGCAAAGCGAATTAGCAAGAATAACTAACCAGGACAAGTTACTAATAAACGAATTCAATTATAAATATAACCGAATGCATTATTTTGAGATAAAAATATAATTATACTTTAAAAGGTATGTCTAGGTTGTCTAACATAACCACTTTACTGCTCACGTAAGCCCTGTAGCTTTCTTTAGGGATAAAGTTACATAAGCAGGTTAGTTAACAGCTTAAATATAATTGAATGCCTGTAATAAAACGAGTACATATATATGAGGCCAGTCGTGGCGCAAAACAAGTGTGTGACTGTAATCGCGCCTGGTTGTGGGTTCGATCCCCACTCGTGGAAATGAAATGTTTATTTATATTTTTATTTTTATTTGTTTACTGATATCGATGCAAAGCACGGCGTTGAATTCCACCGCTCAACACGCAATGCCTCCAGAATTCGGCCAAAAGCAAAATTGGGAAAACATTAAACTTTAAAAGTCGATGCATAAAAATGTAATAAAAGCACATAAATTATGGATTAAAAATATTATCGTTTGTATCTTTTGCTCATTATATTTTGTTAAAATGCAATTCCAGATTTTACTCACTCTCATTTCGCGATTAGGTACCCATGAGTGAGACCTACAATTATGAAATGTTTCAAAGAATTTTCTTGAAGAAGAAGAGACCTACAATTGCAATATAAAATATGTGATTTCACTCTTAAATCAATTATCCAGTAGCAATCATTACTAGAAAATCACACAATAACATTTTCCATAGATATTTTTATGCTCTACAGATTTCCTATTGTTTTGTTTAATTAATACAGTATCGTTTTTTTATTAAATTCAATGTGAAGAAGTCATGTTTTTCTTGGACTTTGTTCGTTATATTACAATTGCAAATTTTATGTTTTAAATAATCTTTTAGTAGAATCTGAAGAATAGGAATTAATATACATTTCAAATGTAAAGTTCACGAGACATTTTTCAATCCACGAACAAGTATGAGTCAAATGATAAAGACATTTTTAAATATACTTACAAAATTTCATAAAAAAATTTTAATAAACATTTATTGTTTTTCTAGAAATGTGTACTTACTCAAAACACAGAACTTTCTTCTTGCCAGATTGTACCATGGACACGTTGAACCACATAACACTAAGCTTAACTTTAAATACCTGAGACCTATTGAAAACACACTATTTGATATATACAACTATAACGTTGTAGACTCAAGAAGCGTGCGGCGTCTGAGCCAGACTTTCACTAATGCATGTTGCAGGTGCAGTTGCATAATTGGAGGAAGTTTCGAAAAACTGCAGGCGTCCTGCGTGTGTATCCTTCCCTAATTCCGCTAATATCGATATGTATAGTAAGAATTAGTGTTTATTTATGTACGTCTTGCTTTTTTATAAAAGAAATAGTCAAATTTAAATAATACATCGCTGACTTTAATATATAGTAAGTTGTAAATTCAATTCATCTCATTTTAAATTTGATACACTCGCATATATACCAGTCTGCACAAACAAATCTGGACAAACAACACCTAACTAACATTCATTAACCTTTCCGTGCAAATTGCAGATTTTAATTAATACTGACCGCTGTCAGTAATCCTGTTATTAAAATGAATTATAAAAATCCTGCTAATTCTATTATTAAAAAGAATTATAATTAAGAATCTTTAAAAATGGTTGATTTATAAAATATTATTAGTATTCATGCAACGACGTTATTATGGCAGGTTATTGTACTGTTACAACTAAAGGTTATGGTTTTATATACTTATTTAAAGAAATATTTATAATATTTTTATTTTTTGTAATTTATATAATATTTTTAATTTTCAAATCTACAGTAGATAGAGATAGAGGTACATAAGTGCGGCTATGGTAAAATAAAGTGACGAAAATGGAAAGAAACTAAGGAGCAGTCAGTCATGGCTATAGCGTGAACCTAAATATAGAGAATCACGTTTAAGTATGTTAATTTAATTTACTACTGCTAAACAACGCTGTTTTTTCTTGCCAATTCGATGTTGCATACAGACGAGTAAATAGGCAATGTTTTTATGAAAAAATAAGTATTTTTTAAATTAGTAATAATAATCATGTGGTTATTTTGTTTTCACTTCGGTTCCTATCGATTTTGAATAAAATAATCGATATTAAAATAAAATAATGTTATCAGATAGGACATGGACGGGTATTATTTTAAATAAAATTAAGAATTTTAAAATACAAGATACAGCAACAGGTATGATGTAAATTTCAGTAGAAAAATAAGTAAATGAAAAAGATGATAATAAATACTTATTTGATGACCAAATGCAAATCATAGAATATTTTATAAATAAATAAATGCATGAAAATAATAAAAGTAGAATGTGCATCCTTGACATTAAAAATATACCATTATTTTTTATAAACGCGTTTATATTACACACCATATTATATTTTTTTCTATTTAGAAATGTCAATATTAACATAAGAATACAATCTGATATTGCAAGTGAACGACAAGTATTTTCTTTATACAAATAAAGCCTTGTAATGTGGTTTGTGGTATACCTACAATCTACATGCAGTATTCCTTACATTTCTCAATACATCGGTGTAATCGCACTGTTAAGATTATAGATGTACTGTGGCGTAACCGACAGCGTAACAGATCATTAGAGACTTGTATGAATGAGCTAAACATATTACGTTCAACGCTAACATATATGATTCGTTCTTATTTTATTGCTAGGTAATATTAATTGTGGGCGCTTCGGAAAAGTGAGAATAAAACAGATGCTCTCGAGATGTGGTGCTGAAGAAGGATGCTTGTAGAGTTTTGGACTGAAGTCAGAAACGACACGACGACATGAGTTCATCCTCCGAGAATTCGAACATGGACATTTGAAACGACGGCCACGACCGGCCAAAACGACGAAGAAGAATTTTCCACATTCAGATTCAGCTTCACGCTGTATCCTACACACAGCAGGACAGGCAGAGGGAACACTTCGTTCCTCACTTTCCGCCGAATGCTGGAGGCATTGCTTGTTAAGTGGCGGAATCTTTTAAATGTTTACATTCTCTAAGCTGAACAACAGTGGTTCTACACGAAATGTCTAAATGTCTATATCTATCCTTTTACATGCAATGTGTTTAAAAAAAATGAACACGTGACCTTCAGTAATTTACGGCAATCAATAGCAGTTACGCCACTACAATGGTTATTGTTTATTCAACACTTTTATGATTATTTTATTACGGTTAAATGTAATTATGGCATTAATTTATGTTGGTAATAGGTATCATATGTTAATTATGTAATGCGACTTGTTTTAATTGAGTATTTTAACAAGTTTGCTCAAAGATGGTAAATCGTTAAGGATTAGTTATTGAACAGTTTCACCGTACACCCAAAAAAATTGTACCAATATTACTTTTCTAAAACCGTATAAAAAAATTACGTAGCGAGATTTGAATCTTGGAAACTATCCAATCGCTCTGACCACTAAGCTATGGCAAGAATTAAATGTATATTAAATCATTATCACTCTTTCGCAGCTATCGGTCCAAGATTAATATAATTATAATTAAATTAAGATCGTGATATGGCTGTTCCTTTGATTCACAGGTAAAAGAATATTAACATAATATTAACATTTATGTACCTTGCGGCCTCCGTGGTCAAAGGAAAAGTAATAGTTGTGTATGATACATACATAAATTCCTCAATATAAAAACATATTTTCAATTCGGGCCAGTTCCTGAGAATAGCGCGTTTAACCAAACTAACATTTTTAGCTTTCTAATATTAGTAAAGGCATAGATTAGTGGATTGTCTCTGCCTATACCGTTTTAATCGGTACTGTCTTTTTGAAATATCTTAGTCTTTTTTCTGAAATATCTAAGATCATATCAAGGTCGTCCATAGTACCTGCATTGTAAAAGCTCTTAATGACAGTTTGCGTGACTACGCACGTCTCGTTACACAAGCGACACGCATCCGACTCACGCGCACGCGATTAACCTTATACGTTTTACGTGTAATGTTTGACATTGACTCCTGTCCTGGACCATATATTTCAAGGTTATTTTTAAACTTCCACGTAGAACAGAGTTGACTTAAGCGTCACCATAAGAAAAGTATTGTATTCTAAACATACCTTTCATTACAAACAAGATAAACATACTACTCCTTTGCATCACGCAGTTTCGTCGGGCAAAAAAGAAGTAGCATCACGCTTTTTCCCGAATAGCGGGATAGGCAGAAGGAACCCAGTGATTTAACACTTTGTGGCCCACTTTACGCTTAATTTTGCGTGTGGTGTGGCAGAACTCATCTTCGCGTTTCGTCTTGTCAACGCCTCAGGCTTAAATCACAGATGAAATATGGAAAAAGATCTAGTAATATGATATTTATGTAATGTTTTTCATACATTATTTTTTGTTGTTTTTCTAATATAATCGCATGGCGAACAATATAAAAGACAATAAAATGGTGAATACTGTCGTGTTTATAGTCTTGAAACTATTCTTGTTTATAGAGCTGAGTTGAGAAATGAAAAATATATATTTATTACTTTATTGTTTATACAATTTTATATATACATTGACTCAAGTTTTAGTGGTATCTATTTACTAACATATTTATTTAATTAGTAACTTTCATATAGCAGCAAAATTTCCAAAGAAATGCATTAATTTACTTTTAGTAGCTTTTATTCGCGGCTTCGCCCCATTTCAACTAAGAGTAGTATTTAATTAACTCCGACCTCAGGTATATTGGGTTACAAATATTACTAATTTGAACCAGTATTTCCAGAGATTAGTACGTTCAACCAAGCAAACACTTCAGTTTTATAAGATTAGTATATTATTTAAACATTTTACAATAACAATAGTAAACTAAGTTTTACAAATTACCCTCTTATTCCTACTACCTTAAAAAAATACGGAAATATTTTAATAATTAATAACTTTCGATGTCTGACACTTTTGGCCTTGGCTAAAAATGGAGAAACAGTATATATTAACAAATGATGACGAACATTGTGTCATTACAATTATATTAATGTCTAAGGATACGTAAGCATTATGTAGAAGAAAAGCTTAAAGAAATTAAGTAAAAACGACTATTAAAAAAACATAAAACTCATATTCAATTAACGCATATTTCTTTGTCCACTAGAAATATATTTCTATTAGCTTTATGTGAATACTAGCGGCCCGGCCGCGGCTTCGCCTGCGTGAACCAAGTTCTTATTAAATTCTGTGTCCATGAGTCCTATAAGTGACGTCCATGCAAAATTTGAGACTAGTAGTAGTAACGAAGTTTCATACAAACTTTCAACCCCAAAAACAACCCCTTAGAAGTCGAATATTGCAAATTCCCGTCTTAGCGAGCACCTACGTCCTATAAATAACTCCTATGCAAAATTTGAGATTCCTAGCACATGTAGTTTCTGAGATTTCGTGATGAGTGAGTCACTTTTCGATTTTATATATATAGATAAGGATATTATTATCATAATTTTTCATATACTTTGCAACCACACCACCACACAATTGTATTTGACCGCAAAGTTTAAATTGATATCCGCGCTACGAGTATTTTTACTTTGTGTCAACATAAAGAAAAAAGTTTTATTTTCTTTGTCTGATGAATGATGAAAAATGACACATTTTATAAGAATTCCATTTCATTTCTACAAAATAATTACTAACGAAAGTGTACAAATAATTTTTCTTTAAAAAATACGCTCTGTAACCTAAATGCGTAATTGATGTAAATAGGATTAATATATAATTATAAGTACATAATTAAACTATTTGCTATAAATAAATAAATATTCGAAGCCAATCGTGGCGCAGCGGCACATGCGTGCTACTGTAAGACAGTGAGACAGGTTGTGGGTTTGATTCCCACTCGAGGAAATGAAATATTTCATATTTTCATTTCCTCGCTCTGGTAACGAGGCAAAGACTCTAGATACTTTGCACTAGGTTCCAAGGTTCCCTTTGCCTACCTTGCTTTGTGCGATACAGTGTGAAGCTGAAGTAAATAAATATGTTCATTGCTTAAATTCCAAATAGAAACAAGTTAATTGGAATTCAATAAAGAATATAAAACTCACCAAGGTGCCTTTGCTAGTATATCGCCATTTTTTTGGACGTTGGTCTCAACAGACGCCATTTTTTTATCTGAAATTAATATAAATTTTCATATGGAAATATCAACATGATAAATATTACATCGTTGAACTGGTCTGACTGTAAACGAGTTAGTAGTGGACTCGATTTACACTCGGGGGTCTTTTTTATTTTTAATTCTGTACATTTTTAATCAGTAGTTTATAATACAAAGTGAAAGAGAGTTCTACTACTTAACGCGCAAAATCCAGCTCAAAGCTCAAATTCCAGCGGAAAATGGAGAACAAAGATTACAGAGTTCTATCTGCCAATCCATGTTATTTATGTGGGATACAGCGAGACGCTGAATATAAAACGAATGAATAATATTCATTGAATATACGTCTAAATGTGCGTCGTATTTCTTTGTTCGATTTCCACACAGGCCAATGATAAATTAATGACTTACTAACATATTTTAGTTCCAGAAATTTATTTAGAGTATAGTTAGATTTAAGAACCAGATGCTTTTCTTTAAATTTTACCAGGACAAGACATAAAATATCAATAGTAACACGATGGAACTAACATATGAACGTAATTAATGCCAACTTCAAAGCGAAGAAATCGCACATAATGACAATGACTTTTCTAATGTTTAAGTGTATATTTTATTGCGTTGAAATACTTATCAAAAATAAATAAATATTTAAATATGATGATTAAAGATTGTTAATTTTCGATACTTACATATACTTATGTTAATATAAACGGTACCGATTAATATAAAAAAATTACTTTAATGAAATCACAAACAAATACAGGTTTTTTTATTTTATTTTTTATTAATACTCTTAAAAAGCAAAATATGGAAATCTAAATATTTTTTGGAATCAGTTGCACCTAAATCTAAATATAGATATTACAAAAAGTACACACATATGATTTTTTATAGTGGATTTCAAATCTATTTAAAACATATTATAGTAAAAATAATGAAAACATACCTAATTTAGTTATCCAATATCACAGTCAACAATTTAATTAAAAATGGCGGGAAATCGCACTAGTTCCCGCGTGCAACCAGCGACAGACCGCGAATGACTGGCGTCGCGATGCGTTCAGGAATTGGGTCGTACGGCCGAGGGCTGGCAAATGACCGGTTTTAGTTTATCTCAATAACATTACACATTTTTTAATAATGTATATAGATATGTTAAAAAATAAGAAGGATATTGAAAACTATTAAATTAATTGTTTACTCATCTAATTCAAATGTAAAAATAAAATTTTCAGCACTTGACCTGATGACCCTGATGACCTTGATTGGGAAAAACAATTAAAGATGTTACAAGAACAGAGAGTTTATTGACTTTTTGTTATAAACACATGTTGTTGTAAAAGTGTTTTTATCGCATATATTAATTGTTTGCTTTGTTTAAAATATATTAGTCTCTACATAAAAATATTATATGATAATGTATGACCATTTAACGACACTGATAATTATATATTAACGCTTTTAATTATTCTGTGTCAAGTAATTGTAGTCTTTGTTTTCAATTTCAGTAATTCTACTATTTAATAAGTTGCTCTAATAGATAGGTGCTTACTACATATAGCTAAAAGACCAACGCAGTGATTGAAATCAATCAAGTTTTACATGTTGTAAGTTTTGATGAAAATTATATCAACGACAACAATGTTAAATTTAAATTAAGCCAAGCATTTATAAATTTAATAATAAGTAATTATAATATTATTTTTATTCCATTCAAGCCATGGCAAACAGAAAGGATGTTACCAATTCACTTTTGTTTCTGATGCAAATGTATCTCCTTGAACTCATTTTATCTACACAGAGAGCACTTACAGTGTGTACCATATAAAATAGTATAATGGATTTTATTAAAAACTTAATTGTTAACTTAAGGCACATTCTAGAAAGTAGGTATGTATTATAATGTAATGTATACTTGAAATATTTTTATCCTTCATCTTTGATATCAGATTTAATTCTACACGATCTCAATATAATTACAACAAGTAGCAGTTATGAATATATTAGCGTCTTATATCTTACGAGATAAAAAGGCAGCATGAGTATGCGTATTGTAAATGGAAATATAAGACAGTGGAATGCCTTATTAGATTTACATACTGTAATCTTATCTTAATTAGAATATTTCGCTACATATTATAAAGAAGGGAGACGTAAGTTTTGATTTCTTAAAACTATGTGTTTTAAAACATATAGTCATATATTAGTACCTACCTACAAAATATATAGTGCTTTTACATATAACAATTTCTCATACAAAAGATTAGGCATATGAATTCTTCCTTTACACTTATATTTCTCATAGAGTTATACTTAATTCACTAGATATCTTAAAAATTAAACATGGTGGAACTTGATATTAAAAAAACAGATATATTACGATAATGTAAGTACTTAATAATAGTATATAAATTATTACGAACAATAAATAATTTTGTTTTGTTTAAAATGCAATATGCATTTATTCATATGCAACTTTATACACAATTTGCCTTTACATATTAAACAATTAAATTATTTTAATTTTGTATCATTTTATATCAACGCGGAAATGAGTTCATGTACTACATGTACTTATATATACCTGTATACAGTTTATAAATTTCAATGTTTATTCCTTCTTCCTACTTTCGATTAACGTAATTAAGTCGGCCTTACCGTTGTTTTTTTTAATGAAAATAATTAAACTTATTTCATAAAAAATTATATATTATTAAAAGTAAGATTATTTCCTTAGGTTTGTGTATCATGTGGTATGAAGCGACGCTGACACTACATTACTACTAGTATACCAGGTTAACGCGTATACGAACACTATAAAGTGATTCAAAATTAATAGGGTACTTCCGGTTAACCTAGAATTATGAAGTTTGGCAGTCAGCATCAACAAACAGTACTAGTTCAGGAAAATCTGAAACTAAACATTTGTGGTTAACTCCTAAAAAAAACTTCAGATTTTAATATTAAAGCTTCAGGTGAGATACGTATCAGATGAATGGGCCCTGGCTAAGCTAAGCGTGAATTTCAGAATGCTTATGCTGCAAATTCTGATTAGTTATGTGCTGGTTCATTTAAACGGGTAAAAAAAGTACTTAAAAATAAAAATGTGACTGGTTATGGGTCACTCGAGGAGATGAAATATTCATTTAATTTTATATTTCTATTTCTTCGCTCATGTGTCGAGGCAAAAAGCGCGGTGTTGAGTTCTCACTCAACACGCAATGCCCCCAGAATTCGGCAGAAAATGGGGAATGGAGTATCTTAACACTAGGTTCCCTCTACCTGCTTAGAAAATCATCACAATGACGGAGTCAGTTATCCTTACACCGTTATTATTACAGAAAAGACTGAATTAAAAATATGCAGGTTAAACGCGTTCAAGGCCAACTAAATGAAATTAAATATTTAACGACAAGATCTCTTAAATTTTAGCACTGCAATAGTTGCGTTATTCTCAAATACATGTTGGTTATGAAAGCGTCAGACATATTACAATATGTTTGTTAAATAAAATAATAAATTATTAAAAGGATTTCTTTCATATTTTTCGTTTGTGTGGGGAATCCTGTATAAAATATA
>JAEBDU010010292.1:0-14406 GCA_016802625.1 Heliconius numata | reverse complement strand
GAATACTCAGCCAATTTAGAATATCTCTTTCTTGAAATTAATTGCCGCCATACTAAAGTCCTTCTTGGTGTTGTTTATAGTCCCTCTATGAATATTAATTATTTCCATACTTTTGAAATAGTTCTTGAAAGCCTTGTCTCTTCTTATGAACACACAATCATTATGGGCGACTTGAACACTTGCCTTCTAAAACAAGACTCCAGAGCTAAAAGGTTACAATCTTTAATGACTTCTTTCAATCTCTCTATTCTTACCCTCTCTGAAACACATTTTCCTCCAAATTCTGATCCCTCTTTGATTGATGTCATTATGGCCTCCAAGCCGGAGAACGTACGTGTACATGGTCAACTGACAGCCCCCTTCTCGTACCATGACCTCCTGTTTGTAAGTTACACTTTATCACTACCTAAGCGAAGAGGCAAAGTGTTAATGCGTCGTAACTATAGGCATATTGATCACGACTCGTTTGCTTCAGACGCTAGTTTAATGGATTGGTCTCATTTTTATTCATCTTCTGACATTGACGAAAAAGTTGACATTTTTAACAATAACTTATTATCTTTATTTAACGCTCATGCACCACTTAAACCAGTCCGTTTTAGACGCCCGCCTGCCCCTTGGCTAACTTCGTACGTAAAGATAATAATGAAGAAACGCGACAAAGCCAAGAGAAAGTGCAAGTGGCACCCGAGTCCAGAGAATGTTGCTGTCTATAAAAAGCTGCGAAATCGGTGTAACAGGTTGTGTAGAGATGCAAAACGCCGGTATATAACTTCCTGCATTGATAATTTCTCTCCTTCTCAAACTTGGAGATTCTTTGAGTCACTAGGCGTGGGTAAATCTCGTAACATTTCTTATCAGTCCATTGATTTGAATTCTCTAAATAGTTACTTTTCTACTTCCCCCGTGCGTATGGCCAAATCCAATAAAACTTTATGTCTTCGAAAACTGGCTCAGGCCACCCAGCCTAACTGTGATCCTTTTGCCTTCCATGAAGTGACAGTAGAAGAAGTTAGAAAGGGTATCGTATCTATTTCCTCTAAAGCTGTTGGAAGTGATAACTTAAGTCGTGACATGTTGCTGCTAGTGCTACATCTTGTAACTCCTATTATTACTCACATTCTAAACTTCTCATTCGAGTCAAAATCTTTCCCTACTGCCTGGAAAAGTGCACATGTCCTCCCGTTACCTAAACAATCTAATCCTATTCATTTTTCACACTTTCGTCCTATTTCTATCCTTCCTGTCCTTTCGAAGCTCCTTGAGAAATCAGCTTTTCAACAGCTTTCTAACTATTTATTCCAAAACAATCTTTTAAATACATTCCAGTCCGGCTTCCGTCCATCACACAGTACATGTTCAGCGTTAATTAAAGTTACTGATGATATTCGTTTCGCGATGGATAATAAAAAATTAACTATACTTATTTTACTCGACTTTAGTAACGCGTTTAATTCTGTGGATTTTGATGTGTTACTTGGTATCCTTTCCACACTTAACATCTCTCCTGCTGCCACTGAATGGTTTCGTTCTTATCTTCGGGGTCGCAAGCAAAGAATCTACACCGGAGAGCTTTGCTCTGACTGGGTTGATTTGGTAACTGGTGTACCTCAAGGCGGCGTACTCTCTCCTCTGCTCTTTTCCATTTTTATAAATGAAATTACCAAAATCCTATCTTGTCAATACCATCTCTACGCTGACGATTTACAGCTATATAGACACGCCACTCTTGAAGACTTAAACACTGCAATTTTGAACATTAACACTGATCTCGCTCGTATTAGCGAGTGGGCGACTTTGTTTGGCCTTCTTATTAACCCCTCCAAATCTCAAGCTCTAATAATTGGCAGTAGGCAACTACGTGCTAGAGTAGATTTTAACACCTTACCTTGTATTAAATTAAACGAGACAATAGTACCGTTGTCTGATTCAGCAAGAAATTTGGGTCTCATAATTGATAGCCAGTTGTCGTGGTCTGCGAACATTAATGTAATCAGTAAACGTATACATTATTCTTTGCACTCTCTTAAACGCCTTCAAAATTTTTTACCCATTCGCACTAAAATCATTCTTGCTCAATCTCTTCTTCTGCCACTGCTAGATTACGCTGATGTTTGTTATCCTGATGCTAATGAAGAGGCTCTCGACAAACTTGACCGACTTCAGAATATGTGTATTCGTTTTATCTTCGGATTACGCAAATTTGACCACGTGTCTGATTTCCGTCGACAACTGAATTGGCTTCCTGTGCGTTTACGTCGTAACCTGCACATTCTCACTTTGCTTTTTAACATTTTAAAGTCATCCTCTCCTCCTTACTTAAGGGAGCGTTTTCAACTGACACTTCCAAGTGAAAGACCTGTACGCTCATGTGTAACTCAAAGAAAGCTTGAGTACCCTATATGTAATACCTTTTTCTATGAAAAATCCTTCACAGTTCAAGCAGTGCACTTATGGAACTCACTACCTAACTCTATACTGTCGGGCAATCCATCTCTAAATACTTTTAAAATCAAACTAAAACAACATTTTCTTCATCTTAATTAGAATCTTTAGTAGTCGCTTTGTCTTTTTCTTTATTAATTTTCTTTTTCTGTTTCAACTCTTTTATGTCATTGTATATATTTATATGTTTGTATGTGTGTATGTTTGTATAAGTATATTTATGTAGGTATAGGAATATTGATTAATATTATGTATATTTGTATGTAGGTTTATTATTATTATTATTAACATAACATTAAAATACCGCACCCGAATTATTTCTTATAACATCTCCTACATTCAAGGGTTTCTGGTAGAGATCTCTATTAGAGATAAGTTATCCTTTGTACACTTTTTTACCTGTTGTTTTAAGTTTTCTGTACATTCTATCTCGTGTGGTACATAAATAAATGAAAAAAAAAAAAAAAATATGTATGTGTGAACATTAACTTGGAGCAATCATGTGGCAGATATGTCCCGCAAAATTTACGCTTCCTTGCACTCAATGGTGCGCCTCAAAAATTTCTTACCTGTGCAGACCAAACTACAGTTGGTCAATACCTTGCTGCTTCCTATTATTGATTACGGTGATGCTTGCTCCTTGGATATGAATAAAGAACTGGTAAACAAGCTCGAGCGGATACTCAACACTTGTATACGCTTTATTTATAACCTCCGCAAGTATGACCGTATATCATCTTATAGGAGGCAGCTTGGCTGGCTTTCTGTGGCTGATCGCAGGAAGTCTAGAGTCCTTTGTTTACTTTACTCCATCCTCTTCGATCCTCAGTCTCCCACTTATCTATCTTCTGACTTTTCCTTCCTTTCCTCTCTCCACGATAGATCCTTACGTTCCCAATCCAATTTTATGCTGTCCACACCCCGGCATACGTCAGGGTTCATGTCTGACTCCTTTGCGGTCGCCGGAGTCAAGCTATGGAATGAGCTACCCGAGCCCATAAGAAAAGCTCCCTCTCGTGAGGTATTCAAGCGCCGGGTAAAAGAGTATTTTTTTAAAAATAACATAAATATATAATATTCATCTATTTAATTAATTGTATATATTGGAGTATATATGGTATAATATAGCATATTATTATATGGTTTATATTTTTATGTATTTTTTTTTATTTCTTTTATTTATAATATCCGTAATATTTTATTATAATTATATATTATATGTATAACTATTTATATGTATATTTGTATATTTATATATTTATTGGATGTATATGTATGTATATGTATGTATATTTTACTTCTGCACACCTGCATACTTATTATCCCACATGACAAGGTTGGCTGGGAGAGAATGCTTTTAGCGTTAAGCCCGCCTTTTGTACATTGTTTTTTTGTAATTTTGTGCAATAAAGTATATATAAATAAATAAATAAATAAGCAATAAAAGTGATATTTTCAGCTTATTATTTTTTATTATTTAATATTTCACGAAATGTAAAGTAAATAGACAAGATTCTCGAGTACATGTTGAGTGGCGGAACTTAACGCCGCGCTCATTACCGGAAACGAACCCATAACCACCTCTGCCCCTGCGCCACGACCGCCATTTTAATTTTTTTTTACACAAATTATTATAATGCATTTTTTCTTAGGCAATGCGGTGGCTACGACAACGGACCCTTACAATGTGTGAGGCGACTGGGCGCCAGGAGCTCTCCTGATCTGTCACCTAGCGTGTCCAGACAACTGACCTGGCGTGTTACATCTACTTCACGGTAAGATTTTGATATTTAGACAGGTTCACCAGGTTCCCGCATTGCTGGACAGGTAGAAGGAACCTTGCGTTTCCCACTTCCCACCCAGTTCCATTAAGCATTAGATATTGCAGCCTTAACGTCGCGCTTACTCTTGCTATCAGAGATAGGAAATGAAAATAGTTTATCCTCGAGTGTAAATAGTTGTGTTTACTTACAGTCTGATGCAGTGCAGTTGTACCACAAAATAGAGAATAGCTAAGATAAACAGAAGACTGTGAGAATTTTCTGTATTTTAAATAGAAAGGATTTACTTAGTCCTATGATTTAGTTTCGAATAGGTACACAGATTAAAAATAAGATTAAAGATAAAATTGAAAATAATTGTGTCTATAAAATAATAGAATAAAAAAAACAAAAAATAAAAAATAGAATTTTCTATTTTATTTGAACTATTTAGTTTTTTTAGTTCTTTCAAAATAAAAAAAATTGTAAAAATAAAACATAACATTATTGGTGAAATTAAATTATTGGGGTCGTCGATTTAAAAAAAAAAAATCTATGTTGTTTCTATAACCTCTAAGTATACTTACTCGTATGTGTACAAAATTTCATGATAATCGATTCAGTTGTTTTGATATGAAAGCGTAACAAACAAACTTACATTCACATTTATAATATTAGTATGTTAAAAAATCATATGCTACTTATTATTTATGGATAACCCTTCGGTTGAAGGCGAAAGGGTCTCTAGTATTTCACATATTAGCTCCCATTAAATAATAAATTTTAATATTTCTTCTCAATAAAATACATCACTTAGGGTTACCGTTATGCACGAGCACGATGCCGCCGTAAGCTTTTATACTCGTATAAGAATACATAGTCTATACTTGTATTTTTAATTTTTATTTACTTACAAAAAAGAGCTTTTAAATAAGTTTCTTGGGACTGTAAACGCGACAGGTTGTGAATTCGATTCCCACTCGAGGAAATGACATATTTAATATTTTGATTTCCGCTGTTCTATTCCGCCACTCAATACGCAAAGCCTTCAGAATTCGGAGGAAAGTGAAAAACGGAAGCATTTTAATGTGGACGGAGTGTTTTTAGCCTAGGTTCCCAGGTTCCCTCTGCCTAACCTGCTATAATAAGTTAAAATAAATGTAAAATTTCTACAATAAAGATATAATAGTCTAGTGATACATAATATGTATGTACGTCTGGAACGTACTCGTATTTAACTACTATTGTAGATACCATACGAGTATATAAGTGAACGAAGCAGGTCAAAATCATTAATTCTATTCTACACACTACTACAATTAATCAACGTTATTGATGTAATACCAGTATAAATTGACATATAGTTATACAATTAAAACTAAGAGGATATTGTAGGTACAATTTTCTTCATATAAATGATAAAATATGGTTCTAGTCAGAGTTGGTGTGTTTTATATACATACAAATATATTATCTTAGTAGGAATCTAAAGCACTAATTCAAACCTGCATATATCAGAGCTATTAACCACTACACTAGCAGGCATAGAGTGTGTCAAGACATTCCCTTATATTACTAAGACTCTACTGCCTATCTGTTTGTCCGTCTGTCAGCAACATGCTATATCTCATGAACAGTGGTTATGTTGGAAAAGCTGCTCTCACACAATGGACATGTTTTCTGCCGTTTTATAGATATTTGTTTGTTTTTTATAAAAATATAGTCATTCCCTTGAGTAGAAATCGAACCCACAACTAGTTTGTCTATTTAAACTCGAATGATACAAATAGAACAATAATATTTATTTTAATACACTTATTGTCTGTGTCCATTGTCCTAAACGACATTTTATTATAAGTTTGACTTTTCTTTAAATTAACTGTTTATTTAAAGAAAAGTTTTATTTTGGTTAGTCAAACATTTTTAATTAAACAATTGTTGCTATTTATAACCTCTTTGTAAACGTAATTTTTATTACGTTTTATTTGTTCAAGCTTTGATCTTTTGAAGCACTCTCAAACGTTAAATTATACTAGAGTGTTATTTTAAAGGTAATTTAGTGGAAATTCAAACGATTGATATTTGAATGTGTAATACGAATTTGTTGTCTTATATTTCTAAAGGATTTTCGTGATTTTTGTATGTCTCATACAATATTAAATTCATTATAATGTTGTTACAAGCTAAAAAGAAATATTCTGCTTTTTTTATATATGCACGCTTCAACCTGCTAATTTTGTATGCAACTCTATAAGAAAATTAATACAATTTTCTACCCAAAATAGTTTTTCCTAATTATAAAAAAAAAATATGTAAAAAACTCTAAATACATCTTCTTCTTCTTGTTACAGAGCACAACGTAATAAAATAAGTATGAGTGTATCCCATCCTCAACTGAGCTATATGAACGGTTGCAGCAATGGAACAGGATCCAGCTCCTCCAGACGAGGTCGAGATGTAGCTACGCAGACTCCACCCAGTATAGCTGCTGAAACTAGGCGGGCCAGGCTGAAACCTTTGAAAATATCTTTGGCGGCACCAAATGCTTTGTCTTTGAGGTATTAACTTACTTGAAAACATATTGGCTACTTGAAACAATGTTTTAACACTAGGTTCCCAGGTTCCCTCTGCTTATGAAGTTATGGGATGCCTACAGTTTGAAGCTAAAAGGAAAAAGTCCCGCTTAGGTTTTTTGAGAGTCTTTTCAGGTATGGGGTAAGTAACTTTATTTAATAATATTTAGTTAATGTTACAATGAATTATTAAGGTCATCATGGTAGAGCATCTGAGTGTAATCGCGGCGTTGAGTTCCGCGAATACCAATCTATCTCTTCAATGCCAACAATCAATCTATTAAGTCAACTTTGCCTACCCTGCTTTATGAAGTAAAAGGAAATAACTTAATATTTAGTTATTTTGTCAATAAAAAAGGATTTATATAATTGTGTGATACTGTTATGAGACTTCATTGCTTATTTGAATGAATTCTACAAGTATTTCATAAATATTTTCTTCTAAATATTAACCATTCCAATAATTTAAATTCCTATAGGATTCTAGTCAAATTCTTGAACAAATGATAAATATTTTCTGTGAATAGTTCAATTTATCAAGATTATTTAATATTATTTGTTTAATGAGGCCGTCGTGGCCATTGGTCTAGAGTGGGACTAAACGCGACGTAGTGTCTTAACACTAGATCAGTTGAGATGCAGGATACTGGGAGAAGCTAAAAATAAATCAGTAAGCATTTTCTGCTTTCTCTGCTCTATAGTGGCTAAAGCGTGAAGCTTAAAAAAATAATATATAATCATTATTTTCATCATTCATAGTGGGAAAAGAATGTTTTAACACTAGGTCCTCAGATTCCCTCTGTCTACTCTACTATGTACTCGTGCGTGATACAGCGTGAAACTTAAATAAATACTTGTTTACAATTGTGTTCTAATATTTGAATAAATTACATGTTAGAACCAGTAATTAAGAGCAACAGGCACATGTTACACTCAATATCCCTCAAGATTGACGTCGCTTTGAATAACCTGTCTACATAGCGAACGAAATTGGAATATTTTGTTTTGATATAAATGTTATATTATGAATATTTATATGAAAAATGTAGGTGTTTGTTAGTTTCCATAATATTTACTATTGTGGCGAAGTAAAAAAAACTGTAAACGCGATGTTAGGGGATTCGATTATCAATCGGGGGAATTATTATATAATAAATTGTTTAGTTTGTGAATTATTATATAATAAATTGTTTAGTAAGTATAAAGTATATTTAAAAAAATATAAAGTAATATTTTTTAATTACGCAATAAAGTATATTTTTTTATAATTCTAATTTTCCGATCAATGTCTCGAATTCGATAAGAAAAGGTAGAACAGAGTGTCATAACACTAGGTTCACTCTACACTACCTATTAAATATTGACTCGTTTCATAATATTTCATACTTCCAAGCAATTGTTGTTAAGACCATAAGACTATAACGTTTTAAATAATAAAATAAACGTTATAAACATTCAAAATCCTAATTTATGAATCTCTGGGCGAATATAACCGCAAAGCGAGTAGTTAACGTTGTTTTAATATTTTGGGGATACGATTATGAGGGTAGGGCTGTTTTAGTGGCTTTTTACTTTTTATTTTAGGGTTCCGTACTCAAAGAATAAATCGTGACGTAAATATCCCAATTAATTTATTAATTTATTTATAATTTTTTATCGCTTTTAAATATAGCGGCACGGAACCCTTCGTGCACCAGTCGAATTTGCACTTGGACGGTTTTTCTATTCAGCTTCATACTGTATGCCACATATGTCACGATGGCCTTAATTATAGGACTTAAATAAATTTAAATTTAAAGTTCCTTAGTTATTGTCAATAAATCAATTTGAAAAGGGTACATACACGCTTTTACTGTATTTAGCTCTATGTAATCAAGCAAATGATTTAATAGCCATTAGTAAAAATATATGAGGTTTCTCTACCTATTAATATACTTTATAGCCAAAGTTAAATCGACTCTAAATATTGTGCTCGTTGATGTACTGGTTTAATAAATTATTTTTTTTAATTAAAATTTAAGTAATTCGTAAGTATATTGGTACTTATGCTGTAAGATTTTTTAGGAACTTTTGCCTCGTTACAAAAGCATGCAAAGATAAAAATATTAAACATTTTACTCCCCCCAAGAGAAAATCGAACCAACAACTATAGCGTTTATATTCGCACAGTCTCACGCTTGTACTACTGCGTCACAAAAGCCTCGACGCCGTTTTTTAAAAGCTTTTTTTCAGACTTACTTTATTTGCCCATATAAGAGAGAACCTCAATTCAAGAACAAAAAGTTTTCATTTTTACATTCGAATTCGAGATATTGTAAGTGGCGGAACTAAACGCCACGCTGTCTTAAATATAAAAATAATATAAATAAATTATAATTTTCCCTGAGATGGATTTGAATCTACTTCCACCAAACACAGAATTGTTATTAACGCAGGAGTATGAACGCAAAGTTTCAACAAATCTGATACTATTTACAGTATTCAAAGATAATATTCATGAAAGTTATGAATTTCATATACGAAAACTTTGCATCATATTGAAATTTTAAGCAGTCTTAGTATTAAGTGCAGCTTATAAGCTGCAATGCTGCAATTAAATACTTATTATATATGCAAATAGTATATTGTAAAAATAAATATTGAATGATAGACGCTTGTTGGGGCGTAAGGACACGTGCAAAGCGCGACAGGTTAGGGATTCGATTCCCACTCGAGAAAATGATTATATCCTAATTATTTTTATATTTAAGACAGCGTGGCGTTCAGTTCCGTTACTGAACACACAATGCTTCCAGAGTTCGGCGGAAAGTGGAGAACAGAAGTGTCTTAATGGGAACTGAGTATATTAACACTAGGATTCCAGGTTTCCTTCTGCCCATCCTGCCAAACACGTGATATTAATTTTTTTTTCGTTTGATATTAAAACTTACTTTAACTTTCTTTTCTAAGAAAGAATGTGACGTAACTTCAAAGTTTGGGAACTTCGGGTAGATAGATCTTTTTTAAAATAGTAAATTTTCTGTTGGGCAACCTTAATTATAAAGCTGCATTGTTTTTGAAGAAGTCATCTTCGTCTTCATCGTCGAGAATCCAAAGGAAATTGATTTGTTAAAATAAGATAACAACATTTAAGCGCTTATTGTTTATCTTTGAATTTGAAGGCACATTGACAGGTACATTGAGTTGATAAAGTTAATTAAATCAAAATTGTTATTTATTCTTTTTTACCTTTTAAAAAAACAATATTATAAAATAACAAACATTAAATTTAAACGAAATCCTTGTTACAGATTCCTAGCCAATCGTAAAAAAGACAGGTCGATGTCAGCCAACGCTGTCGCGAACGAACAAAAGGCGACTAAAGTGCTGGGCCTCGTGTTCTTCACCTTCGTGCTGTGCTGGGCGCCGTTCTTCCTTCTGAATATACTCTTCGCTTCGTGTCCAGGCTGTATAGTACCAGGTAAGAGTTAACATAAATTATATAAATTATTATGTTTTTTTTAATTTATGCTTTATTTCGATTTTGGCAGGGCAGAGAGAGAGAGGCCAAAAATAATATAAAATAAAATAAATTAATAAAAAAAGACTTTTATTTCTTGCTAAAAATAATTTAAATAAAAAGAACATGTAGTTTTTAGTTTTTTTTTTGGAGAATCCTTTTTCAGGTGAAGGCCGCCTCCAATGCTTACCAACGTTCCCTATTTTGAGCAATTTTAGTCCAATAATAATATAAAACAAATAAATAATTAAAAAAAAACTAAATTAAAGTAAGAAAAAAACAAAAGAAACAAAGAAGTCAGAAGCCGACCCATCATCACGTTAATGTTTGACGAATGCGAAGAACTTAATTACGTTGGAACAGATCGCTCAACTTCCATCCAAAATGTTAATTTAACTCTTGTATTAGAAGTTTTAATGGCTTCCAAACCGAAATCTTTATGGACTTCCAAGTTGAATACGTTTCGTGGCCACAACGCAGCGGAGATGGTCTTCATCAGAAAATATTTTTCTTTAGGCAATGTTCATTTGTTATCTTCGTTTCCTTGTATTTGTTCTTCATTAATTTATGAGATAAGCTTTGAGTGTAAATATGACAGTTGTAGGTTCAATTCCTTTTCGGTGTACGTTTATGTGTATGTTTTAATTGCATTGGCCGGCGTCCAGAGTCGTTGGCGAATGATAGTTCAGTTAAACAAGATGGTAGATATCGTGCTTAACTCCATTTAACACTAAACTTATGGTGGCAAATATTATAACTAATTTAACGAGATTGTAATCGCGCAGTGGTTGGCAGTCTCTCTGGAAAGTATGAATTATTTTCATTTCTTCGCTCTGGTATTGAGGCAAAGCGCGGCGTTGAGTTGCGCTACTTACCACGCAATGTCTCCATAATTCGGCGGAAAGTCAGGAACGAAGTGTCTTAACACTAAGGTGCCTACGTGCGGGAAGCTATAGCGTGAAGCTTAAGCACTCTCTCATATTTTCTTGTATGACACATCAATAATTGATAAAAGATAAATTAAATATAAATAATATTATTGTTATAGAACACGTGGTGGATATTTGCCTGTGGCTAGGATATGTATCGTCTACCATCAATCCCATCATCTACACGGTGTTCAACAGGACGTTCAGGGCGGCTTTTCTCCGCCTCTTGAGATGTCACTGTAGCAGGTATCTTAGAATACTACATACAATACATACTTTCCTTTTATAATTTCTCTGTCGCAACTTTGTTAGTGGGGAAAAAAATCGTAAAAAATTCGGAAACTTCTGTTTTGGTGCGCCTTTTTGACTCTTTAATCTAATGTATTTATTATATTTAACAATGTTATTTATGTTAAATTCTAACCTCCCACATGTATCAGGATAGCCAGAGGGAAGCTAATATTAAAACACTTCGTTCCCCACTTTTCACCGTATTTTCTAGGCATTGCGTGTTGAGTGGCGGAACATAACGCCACCTTTTTACCAAAGCACCAGAGCGAAAAACAGAAAATATTAATAAATAATAATTCATTCCCCCTGATTGGAGATAGAACCCACGACCCAGTCCCACTTGTGCCTATGCCATGACGGCCTCAAATAAATACTGTAAAATAAAAACACAATTAACACCCTAAAATATGCAACAGCGAACTGTTTATTTTCGCTTAATGAGAATAATTTTCGCTTTATGAAAATCGTAAACAACAAATTAAAGGGAAGCTAATGTTAATATAAATAACGTCCCTATTCTGAAGTTATATGTTTTTCCATTTTCTGAATTTCCTTTAAATTTGCTGCTAAAGAGATATATTGTTTAATTTGTCCTTATTTAAGTTTTTTAACTAGCTAGTAGCTCTTAATTAAAGGTTGAAAGTTGGCATCTTCGAAAAGAACTTATTGCCAAATTACATTTCACGCTTCAGATACGGCTTGTACGGGTTCCCTTCGTATCCCGCAAATACCGGTATGTAAGGGATACCGGTATGTAAGGGATACCGCGAGCTAAAAGTAGTATAGCGTCTGGTTGTTAACTAGATATTTGTGGGTTTGTCTATTATCTTCTGTTCTCCGCTCTGATAAACAAGGCGGAGCGTTAAATTCCGCCACTCAACACACAACGGGTGATATTTAGGGGAACGGAGTGTTTCATCCCAGGTTCCAACTAGGTTCCCCCTGTTTTGCAGGAAAAAACGTAAAGCCAATTTAAAGTAATGGCAAATTTTTAAAACACTAAAGAATACGTTGCGACAATCTCTGAGAAATTATTTAGAGAGTGCTTTCAAATGAAGATATCTTCAAGCTTTTCTGTATATAGTACAATTGTTTGTCGAAACTTGTTCTAGTTTGCATCCTATTGTTTTGGTGAAGAATTACTCTCGGCGATGTTTTTGAAGAAATAAAATTGTTCTAAGAGGGAAATTTGTATTATGAAGTAATGTTTTCTTATAAGTGTTTCGTTTATATTGCGTGGATTGGGATTTAAAGGATAATTAGGTGTTTTTTATTTAAGTTTTACACTGTATCTCGCATACCACATGGTAGGCAGAGGGAACCTAGTGTTAAGACACTTCCTTCTCCATTTTATTATTTTCTGGACGCATTGCATGTTGAGTGGTGGAACTCAACGCCGCGCTAAGCCTCGACACCTATGAAGAAATTTTAATATTAAATATTTCATTTCCTCGAGTGGGTATCGAACCCACAATCTGTCGCGTTGTTGAACACGCTTGTACCATGACTGGCCTCAATAATTAGGTCCTTCGATGGTAAAATTATATTTTGTTTTAAAAATGTGTCGGTAATACACGTGTTATAAAGATTCTTTCCCCAATTAGAAAAAAGCTGACGATCTTTACACATTTTATTGAATCGTAGCTAAAAATATTTTCGATTAAATCACCTTTTCAAACAAAAATAACTAATTCAAAATCAGTTTATCATTTAGGAGATAGGATGCCACAAGCAGGCAAACACATACACTTCAAATTTATAGCTAAAACCTGAACCAGTACTTCTTTTTCTCCAATTGTATTCTTCAATTAAGATGAAGCAATTATCCACATTTTAGTTAAAGACCAATTAGATTGTTTTCTTGTCCCAACTTCGTTGTCGCGTCGTTGACCACATACTGTATTACCCTCAAAGGATTCAGATGTTGCCCAATAGACTATTTTACCAACTTTACTACTGGGATTTAGCCATTTCAGACATTTTCTAAAGATTAAACGGTGACTTGGTTAAATAAATGGTAATTTATTTAATTAGAACGCGTTCTGAATTAGAAAGACTTTTGTTAGGGTTGAATTCAGTGTTATGTTTTTTTGCAATTTCCTTGACTTTAAGTTTTTGTAAAGGATTTGTGGTTTTGCCATCTTAAATTTTTAATTAGGGAATAAAAATTCAAAATATATTCATTTGTACTTATTCAAAAAACGTATAAAAATTTTTGAGCATAGCGGGGATCGAACCCGCGTCTCTTGGAAACCGTCCAAATTTTTATACGTTTTCTAAATACGTATGTTTCTTTCATATAAGTATGGAATAACACTTTAAAAAATGTTAAAAATATTCATTTGTCAACAAATATTTTTTTAGCACATAAAAGAAAGTATATAAATAAAATACAATTTCCAACGCTTTTATGAAAAAAAATAAAAGTAATGTTTTAATTACACAGCTTAATGAAGCTCTTGTTTCCATATGAACGTGTATGATAATTAGTATTGCAATATTTATAGCTAATTTACATATAATTCTATATGTAATAATAATAATAATAAATATTTATTCAAATCAACTTAATTTTTTACAAATTGCCTCTTAAGTGAAGAGGAGTGCGTTGGTGGCCGTACTAGTATAGACTGTGTCACAGCCACCAGCGTCTTTGCCCCTTTACAATTTTAATGACATTTTAGACATTTGAATCACTTAGTTATCAAACCATTAAAGGAAAAAGAAACTAGACTTATAAAACTATTGCTCGATGAAACAAAGTGTGATTATCACGCCGAGTATAACATCTAGTATGTGTGAGTAGGTGTATGTGCGTGTGTGTGTGTCTGTATGTGTATGTATTGTGTAGGTGTGTGTGTGTGTATGTGTATGTGTGTCTGCGTGTGTTTGGATGGGTGTATGTGTGC
>JAEBDU010010290.1:0-20740 GCA_016802625.1 Heliconius numata | reverse complement strand
ATACGTTGTAAATACAGATTATAAAAAACTGATAAATCAGAATAGTAATAAATTTCATATCTAATTGTCATTTTCTTGCCAGTTATAAAATATATTTACCTATAACTACGGCTCAGTTTTAAAAGTAATAAAATAATCTACAACAAATCTTACCTACGCTATAACAATATTTTATTTAATCTAACGCTATATTATACGACCTGTGAACCAGCATATCTCTATCATTTCGCCATCTTTAACTGTAAATCTTAAATCGATTTTATTTCCCACATCGAGTTTTCGAGCCGGCTGTATCTAATACCACAATTTGCAGGTAATTTTGCCACCTTGTCTACCTACTAGCAATTCCCACGTATAACCGCAACATTCTAATCATCAAAGCCAGTGATGTCTTTTAAGTGTTAGTGCACAGATAATAAAATAAATAACTTTGTGAAGATAAAATATATTCTTGTATTTATATATTAAATTTTTAATTATATTTCTGTTTATTAATTGTTTTTTTTTTGTATTAATTAAATAACGATTTATTTTAGCAAACATTATATTTAAGTATCATTGGTTATTAAATAAAATTATTTTATTAGTTATAATTAATTTATTTTAGTTTTTTTTTATAAGGAAATAATTTAAGAAATAAATGAAGAAATTTTACAATATTATAATGAATAATGATATATTTGTTGATTGATATTCAACTACAAATAAATCTATAAAAATCTTTAAAATATACAATAAAGGAATTCTTATGGTCACCCTTACAGACGTGCTCGTAATCAGAATCCAAGATTTTAATTTGGTGGAAGTACATACAGTAGGATAGGATAGTTATATTTTTAAATAAATTAATGCAATTTTTTTTGTTTTCATAATATTTAATTTTTAATAGTTCGATAATGCTGGTTTCATAAATTATAACATTTCTAAAATAATAGGTACTTGTTAATCTACTAGCGTCTCATGTTTAATGGATTTTAACGATGTAAATATTTAAAACATTTCATTGCCTATTTTGAATCTAATATAATAATTTGTAATTGAGTTACTTGTTAATGTTTGCACATACAAATTAGATTTATAGTATGGTCAACGAATCGTGGCTGTTAGCTGTAAATGTCTCCGCAGATTTGATTTTACGATGTTTCTTATCCGCACACAGCAGGGTAGGAAGATGGAACCTAGTGTTAAGACACTCCGTTCCCCACTTTCTGCTGAATTCGCCGCGCTTTGCATCGACAACAGAGCGAAGAAATGGAAATATAAACGTAAATAAATATTTCAATTCCCCGAGTGGGGATCGAACCCACAACAGTCGCGTTACAGTCACACCCTTGTACAGAAAAGTGGTTCTAAAACGATGTTTCTTATTTCTTAGGTTTTTCTTACCGAGTCAACATTGCCCAATACTTGGCAAACCTAACTTCAGGCCACAACTCGTTGACCGCACTGTACATAGCAATTGAATTGAACTATCATTCTGACAGGCGGCGAGAGCTCATCATATTTTTTGCCCTGTCCGCCATCCGCCTCGGGGCTAAGTAATTAATCGTCCGTTAAAAATAACACTATCAATTAATGTTATCGATACACTGAATTAAAACATATAATCATATTAATTATACAGTCAACCTAATTCCGTTTGTAGAGACGTCCCCTTAGGAAGTAATATGTTTTGCTAGATTTGCAAATCTGTTATTTAAGTTTTTTAATGTTATGGCTTAATTTTTATGAGATAGTTTTTACCTGTATCTATTTTTATCATTTTTTAAGTCTTACAGCAATAGTTGACAAATCTGAAATTAAAATGAAGATAAATTGGGTAAAATCTTGTTAACTTGACGGTGTCCATATGTAACATGTACTAAAAATATTAATAATTTTAAATAATATATAAAAGAGCTTAAGTTCCTAATTAATACTAAAAGTAGGAAGAGATACCGTAGAACGAAATCACCATCCATTGCCTGTTTTACTAGATTGAAATATATACATATATGTGTATACATGACTGTGTGCAATCTATTCTTCTTTTTAATTTTTTTAAGGATTTTTGAAATATTTCGCTTGGAATTCGCTTGAGCTCTTCTCTATTGTTGATATACAGACGATTATATCATTTTACATACAATAATTTCGAGTCAGAAAACTTTAATTTTTATATTTTTTATATAAAACATTAAATAATTTAATCTAGGCCTTTGTCCACATCATCAATTATATATAATATTGACCTTGCCCTCCCTGATGTGCAATTAACTTCCACAACACAGCCTACGCGATCGTTTAGCGAATTTATTGGTCATAACGTATGTCTTTTACGTTAAAATTGACGTAATTGTCCATTCTTGTTGTTTATTCCGTTTATGGGCACACGAATAGTTTGCTTAGAAATTACAACTGTTAAAAGACAAATAGTTATAATATATTTGTTTTTCTGACTGGATATCGTCTAAAGTTTGAGTTTATATAGTATTTAAATATAATAAACAACCTTTTATATTTAAATACTATACAATTTTAACTAAAATCTTATTACTTATACTTAGAAAAGTTGTCTTGTTAAGCCTAATCTAGTGCTGGCCGAACGCCAGTAAGTTCAGCGTTATCGATTACACTCATGTTCTATACGAGCTGACTGCTCAAAAGACGGAGAAAATTATGTGCAACTACTAATATACTATTTTCTTTTAGCTCTCTTTAAATTGGAATGCTAGAGTTCATGTATAAAAAATGGATGTATATATTTTCAATATCAAACAATAACTATATTTTCTTTTCCAAAAAACTTAAAATACGCTAAATACGATTTAAAAAACTATTTGTCTCTAAATTTGAGTAAATAAACAACTAATTGATCATTAGTATAAATAAATATAAATAACATACTGTCAATACAATCCCCTTTATGAAAAACGGCATTAATGAAGGCCTTGCGGCATATTTGCGAAAATGTTGAAAAGGGGAAAATGACCGTAGTGACAAGTTGTCTCGTTTTTAAGCTTTGTCCTTGTTGTCAAGCACAAAATGACAATAGGAAAATGTATCAGAATTCTAACTAGTAAGTATATAAGACGAAAAAGTGAGTTTTAGTGAAAGGAAAACATAGACATTCTTAATTTTTATGAGTCTAGTAAAAGAATAATTGATATTTTTCGCTCAGATATAATTTTGTCGTATTGATTGATCGAAAAATGAAGTGCTTAAGCCAATTAAATATACGAATTATAGGAATTATAGGAATATCCAATTCTTAAAAAGTTAAATCATAATTACAGTTATATAACAGCTACTTTCGTTGTCAGTTTCGTAGTAATGTTGTAACAAAGCTTTGCTAAAGAAAGATTTAACATGAAACGAATAATGAATGCTGTTAAATCAATAATTTTGCAATTTCCACGCTCGGATTGCGTTAATAGTTACAATAGAATAGTCTATCAGTGACTAGAAATCTCGACCAGAAAGCCATCAATTAGAAGAGTTCGTGTACGCCATACGCCTATGCTCTTTGTATATTTTATTATCTGTGCCGCGCGCGAAATCACGATCTTATCTGCGATTCAACAATAATTCGCGCAGATATCGATTTCTCTTAGATCGCAATCGATGAATCGAATGTCAAACAAACGAATGAACTTCTGATCGATATTAGATGTTATCGATTTTAACACGAATGGTTATTAATTTAGATTGAGTTTGAATAAGAATTATACGTATGTGTGTTGTTTTAGAATTGAATGCAATGTTAAGGTTAAAATTTTGTTAAGTTTTTTTGTTAGATAATTAATTCCATGCTCTTTTTTGTAGATTTTTGTTGTTTCTCAATATATGTATATAATATGCACGAAGACATTTTAATATTAATACATTTTAATTTTTTTAATATTAATTTAATTTTAATTTTAATTATATGTAAAGAGACTCGAGATCCTGCAGTCAAACTCACTAAGAGTTTTGCAGGACACAGTTTAAGTTTTTATGTATTGTTAAACGGTACAAATAAAATAAGAAAAAAAAAATTACGTAAAAAACATATTTAATTTTTTCACATTTCATCTACGCTAGGATTAAAGTTGTAATAAAGTGTCATGTTTAACTTATAATCAATAATTTTCTTTAAATACTTGCAATAAACATATTAGTAAATATTTACTAAAGAATCAATCAATTACAAAATCAAACATAGCAATTATATTTCTATGATTCATATTAAATCAAATACATTCAAATTGAAATAAAATAATAAGCTAGTTTTATTGATTGAGGAAAAGAAGTTGACATTTTGAATATTTCTCGTCTATGGAAGTAGACGGTTGCCAGACAGCCGTTACGGGCAACGACCGCGTTTCGTGCCCAAAGTGGAACTACAAATAACGCTGACAGAGGATTCGTTTTTGCTATTTGACTGGCTTATCTAAATCAATGTTCTTGTAACCTAGATTACATAGATTGCTTGGATTTTTACAATTAAATGACAATAAAACTATATTTGGCGAATAAGAATTTAAAATACAATATATAGGCCGACGTAGCGCAGGAGTAGTGATTGTAATGCGGCAGTTGTGGTTTCGATTCCCGTTCAAGGGAATGAATTAATAATTTCATTTCTTCGCTTTAGTACTAATCCAATACGCGGCTTTCAGTAATCTATAGCAATGGCAATAGTCATCAGGAATAAGAGACAAATGTATATTTTAAAGAGAGTAAAGCCTGTATTTATAAATCCCGAGATACCGATCTCAAAAACTGTCCTATATAACCTATGAAGGAAAATCAGCATCTGAAGATAGATCTTAAACTTGAGAACGATTATTAGCTTAAAATATTTTTGTATGAATATAAGCATTTGATTTAGCGTGCACCAGGTGCTTAAAATTAAGTAAAAAAAAACCTGAGATGTTAATTGAAAGAAAACTAACGCTTCTCTTTACGTTGCTAAAGAATTCTTCAACAAATAAATGCATGCACGTTAATTCCGATTATAGTTCGTGTACTAAAAGATGTTAATAAGAAATGAAAGCCTCACAAATGAAAGGAATGCAACACGAACAAAGAATGCACTGTAAATAGTACAACATTGTATTTAGCCGCCTTATAGCTTAGAAATTGTTGATTGGTATGGATTAGAGATTGTGGTATATGACGTAAGAGTCTGTTTTTTTTATTTTATCTGTATTACATGTTCGCTAGAAATATATAGATAATATATTATAATGATTAGTTTCCAAGTATTTATCCAATCCAATATTAAATACCTACAGTTTGTATAAGTGATAGATATATATGGAGATTTTCTACTTTTAAATAAAAAAAAATAAACTTGGGAAATTATTTGGCAAATGCTTATTTATTTTTTAGCGTGTATGAAGCGTGTTCATCCCGCACACAGCAGGTTACTCAGAGGGAACCTAATATTAAAACACTCCGGTTCCCGTTTTCCGCTGGATTCTAAAAGCATTCCTCCGAGGTGTGTTGAGTAGCAGAACTCAACGCCGCGCTTTGTCACATTAGAGCGAAGAACTAAAAATATTAAATATAATTGACGAATGATGCTTAATTTATAATGGTAATAAACATAGAATGACAGCTTCTTGAGAACACTTAAGACATTTTCAGACGAATTGTCAGTTAACGCTCTCTCGTACTAACACTTGAGTTGAAAAACTATCTTAATAAATTAATTATTCTTTTAAATCTTAATACATTATGGAGTCTATTTATCTATGCATAACAGAAAAGCATTTCTTAAACTTTTTTTGACGGAAAACGGAGACGGTTAATTATAACTTTTGATATTTTCTAAGGGACTACGCTTTGGGACTGTGACCCCATGTAAGCCTTAGAAAAGACCGGGTTCTTTTGATAATTGTGATGAAAATTATTAAAAAAATAATTCTTCAATGAAATTTAAGAAAATAAGCTATCGCCATATACATATGTATACCTGCATGTGTTTATCTTCTTAAGCGTTATTCTTCTGTTAATCTTCTTAAAATTTATTATAATTATTATTGCAATTAAGGGCTAGAAATAAAAAAGACAAGTAGCTACTTTCTTATCTACGTACATACCTATATAATTTCATCCAATTAATTTTTTTCTCTCATCTCGCGCAAGACATTTCTTTTGTAACAGAACAAAAAATAAATTACTCAATTATGAGATTACTGCGATCATTTCCGTGTCGATTTCTAAGTTTCATTAAGTGAAAGAATCATTAAGTATAGCATTCCTTTGAAGATAATGTATGTAAGAAACATATTGTAATAACAATATAAGTATAATACATTTTTCACAATCCGGTTCACGCTTTATCCCGCAGAGTAGTCTGAGGGAACTTAATGTTAGCCCCACTTTCAGCTGGCTTTAAGTCATTGCTTAACGTCTTTTGTCTTGGTGCCAGAGGGAAAAAATGGAAATATTAATAAATACTAATTTATTTCTCTGAGTGGAAATCGAACCTACAACCGTGGCGCTTACACACTTGTACCACACCACGTCGACCTAAAGAAGACAACATTAGTTTATTTCTATTTAGACAACGTTGGTGTCTAGAATATATCTAGAAACTACGAGTATATGAAATATTATATTAACAACCTAGTTACATTTGCGGGGTACAATGAATGGCAAATGCCAACGAGCTAATTATATTCAAAGGTCATGGCATGAAGAAATATGAGATTTCTCGAAATGAAAAACTACTTCAGCTTTTGGTTATTTGCTGATAATTCCATAGAAGTATTATTTATAACTGTAAGAGCTGTAAATATTCTTAAATATACTTTTGTTATTTTCCGCAGGATACAATTTGCTACCAGCGTTTATATTAGCATAGATCTTTTTTAGTTTAGTGAGATCTGTAATCAGTAGGTTCCCTGCTGTATGCGGGGTAGGTAGAGGGAACCTATTTATAATCTAGCGCTTAAACGGTCTCAATATGTTACTTTTATAAGGACATAGCAAGTTAAATAAAAAATTTAAAAAATATTTTAGGAAATTTGAGTTAATAAACCCATGCAGCAGCATGAGTTAATCCGTTACAATGTAGACAAATTATCGATGCAAATTGGCTTCTTCAATATGTACCGCTTGGAATCCATAACCTTTGTAGCTGGAAACTGTCAGAGAATAAAAAAACTCCATATATTCGTTTTACCTATGAAAAATTTAAATAAAATTTATTCATGTAAATAATATTATTATATAAAAAACGCCAAAATTTTTCAAAGAATTCTGGAGGCGTGTTGTTTGAAAAATTCAATGTCGCGTTTTGCATAGACACTAGAGCATGAAAAGAAAGAAAACATATTAAATATTTCCTCGGGAATCGAACCTACGATCCGTCGCGATCTACGATTTATGTAGAGCTTAAATTAGTCTAGCAAAACTGTCATCCAGAATCCATTAACATAAACACCCAGCACGTGTTGAAATTATCATCATAAACACTAGTAAAATCGATTGCATAGAAAGTTTTCAATCTGTGCTCCGAGCCCGTGCAGCAAGCATAACGTATCGCCTTTCATTCTGAAACTAAAAGCAATTTCTCCTGTCGCTCCACATATGATAGAGTTACGGTCTCTCGTTACCGTGGATATCATTAGTGGGCTTGGTGGCAGGTGCTGGTGGTGGTGGTGGGGGTAAGAGCGTTTGTTTATCATTAAACAATAATACTTGTAAAAATGTTGGTAGGTATAATTTTGTGTGATTTTTTAAATATTTATTTATATTTATATTTTAATTTCTTGGCTCTGGTGTCGTGAGTTTGAGTTCCCTTCACTCAATTGCAATGTCTTCAGAATTCGGAGGAAAATATCCAAGTATAGCTTAAGGGGTCTTGAAAATGCGTATTAACTTGATCTCTTATTTCCAAGGTCTCTATTTAAACAAATAATAAACGATTGTACAATAAATAAAACACAAAGGATATCCTAAATTTTAGATAACTATAGCGCATGTAGTTTTTTTTTTAATTATGTTTTTTTTATTGGTGGCAGAGGGTTCTAAGACACTCCGTTTCCCACTTTCCGCTTTTTCGAGGCATGGTGTGTTGAATGCCGAAACTCAAAGCCAGACTTTGGCCTTGATCCCAGAGCGATAAATGAAAATATTGATAAATAATAATTAATTCCCTCAAGTGAGGATCGAACTCACGACCATCGCGTTACAGTCACACCCTTATGCCTCTGCATCTTATGCAGCCTCTTTAATTAAAATTGGGATTTCTTTAATCCATATATTACTAAAAAGAACTAGGATAACCATTTCCGAATCTAGACATCAATCTACCTATAAAGAAATATACTTTTCCAAATACCCGTTACACATCCGTTAGGTTCATCTTCACCTGAATAATAATTACCATGACCAATTATAATGTGATGAATTGGATTCGAAGTTGGAGTTATGTGAGGTTATAATAATAAATCCTACATCCTACCTTATAAATCATTAGGGGCCATGTTAAATACTTACTTGCCATACAAGTACATGCATGTACATGTATGTGCATCGCTCATGCTGAAACGCGAAGCTATCTTCGCTAAGATATTATATTGACGATAATTTATTTATGTGTTGAAAATTATTATAAATTCTTTAAAATTTCTAATTGTCACGCTTTTATGCTTAGTTTATAAACCTAGACGTCTTGTCTACACTAAGAGGCCAGTCGTGGTGCAGTGGCGACAGGTTGTGGGTTCGATTTCCACTCGAGGAAATGAAATATTTAATATTTTCAATTTTTTTTGCTCTGGTTTCGAGGTGACTCCAGAAATCGACTGGAAATGAAACGGTCTTAGCAGTAGGTTCCCTCTAACAATGACATAAATTTTACATTTTTTTAGCTATTTTCCTTTTAATTTTAAAAACAGACAAACAAAAACATTTGTGGTTTCTATAGCTAAGTAGTAGAGGAAGTTATGTTTAGACACATGCTCGCTCTACCCTCTCAAAGTTTATCCATAACTATAATATTTAAACTATAACATTTTCAAACATAAACCTTTTACCGTCTTCCGGCTTGCAATAGGGTAGACTATGTAAAGTAATTATTTTCTATTTTAGTAAAGTTTGAACACTTCTCTCTAGCTTGGTTGCGTGCGCACGCGCCGTTATTATTTCTATAATAAAAACATTGTACTTAACTCTCGTACACTTTCTTGTGGATAGTAATTTTAGGTCTGGTGTTGGATAAATTATATATTATTTGTATTCTTTCGCTCTTGTGTCAAGTAAAAGCGCGGTGTTGAGTTCCGCCATTCAACACTCAATGTCTCGAAAATTTGACGGAACGTGGGGAATGGAGTGTCTTAAAATTAGGTTCCCTCTGTCTATCCTGCTATATACGGGATTATGAAGCTGAAAGAAATATCTCTCTCTCTTTAGCTTGGTTGCGTGCGCACGCGCCGTTATTATTTGTATAATAAAAACATGGTAGGTACTTAACTCTCGCGCACTTTCTTGTGGATAGTAATTTTAGGTCTGGTGTTGGTTAAATTATATATTATATAGTAATTACGCTCGTATGTTGGCATGTCGTTTTCTCGCTGCGTGTTAGCGTTTTTCTTTTTATTTATACTTGATGTTAGTGGTTGCATTTCGTAGCCTGTCGTTGCTTTTGTTCTATTGCATATTATTTACACGAGTACAAGAATAAATTAAAATGGACTGTTAAAACTAACATAATCATTATTTTATATTATAAAATCAATGTATCCATACCTATATTATAAATTCGAAAGTAACTCTGTCTGTCTGTCTTTTACGCAATCAGGGCCAAACCGCTAATTTAATTGTGATAAAATACTCATATAGAGATACTTGAGGGTCTCGGGATGAAAATAGGATACTTTTTTTCTCATATTTGTAATATTTTCGATATATACGAATATATAAAAATACTTATTAATTTGACATGCAATCGTCACCCCACGTTGCTATGCGACCGTTGCTAAGCAACCATTTGCAAAGTTTGTTATTTGAAAACGTCACCCAAAATGAGCTTACTTAACGCATCTCTCTATTGAAAATTGAAAATAATTTCACAAATCATTTCGTATAGTTCAAGCGGGCGTAGCCGCGTTCGGGTCCACTAGTAAGTAAATATAAATAATATTTCATGGAAAACCAACCCTGTATTGTTATTAATAACCCTCAGACCATTAGGTACATCGTGGGGTGGTGGAAACAAAAATAGTAGGCAAATGGTGAAATAATAGTAGTATGAAACTAGTGACCCGTTCGCGGCTTCGCCCGCTAAGTTACATAATTATTATTTTACTAATCTGCGTTACTTTCGTTTTTTAATAATAATATCATTTTAGAAACAACGTTCGTCTATTAAGTTATTAAATGGCATCAATAACTTTTTTCTCATATATCTTCCATGTACAGATTTTATTATAAGTATAGATATAGATAGATATAAAGATAGATAACTATTAAATAAATAAGTGCAGATGTGGTTTTAATGGGAAATATTCAATCAAATGTAACATCTATCAGCGTAGTTCGCAGATTGCATGGTTGGCGTGTAATTTACGCGTAGCAGTGTGCAGGTTGCCACTTTACGCGAGAACGGCTCATTTATATCATGGACGATATAAGGGTTATCATTATTTTTAATATTATTTTTACATACAATTTTTCTATTCTTATTACTTTCATTTTTTTATATTGGATGTAAATTATAATTTATTAAATATATTATGGTTATTTATAATTAATGTAATGTGCAATATCGTGAGGTCAGTCGTGGCGCAGCGGCAGATAGTATGTGACTGTAAACGCAACAGGTTGTAGGTTCGATTTCCACACAAGGAAATCAGATAATTAATATTTTCATTTCCTCGCTCTGGTGTCGAGACTAAGCGCGGCGTTGAGTTCCGCGAACGCCCAATAGACTGTGACTATGCTACATACAGAATGAAAGAAAGAAAGAATGAAGCCGATTCATGCTGTAATATCGTATGTACGAGTATATGAAAAATATTAGACTGATAGAAGATATCTTTTAATAACTTATTTTTAACAAAACGTAAAAAACTCTTATAGAAAAATAGAAGTTCAAATAATATTGGCATATATTTTCTATTGACAATAATATTTGTTACAACAAAATCTCATTACATACAAATTGACATGTAATCTAGGTCGTAGTATACATAAATATTCAATACTAAAGCAAGACTCATCACCGTCTAATTTCCTGAGGCCGCCAGTGCGTGGGCTTGCTAATAGAGACTAGGGTACGCAGTACTTACGTATATTCTATACTAGCGGCCCGCCCGCGGCTTCGCCTGCGTGAACTATGTTATTATTAATTTCTGTCTCCATGAGCACCTACGTCCTATAAGTGACGTCCATGCAAAATTTGAGACTCCTAGCATTTGTAGTAACGAAGTTTCATACAAACTTTCAACCCCAAAAGCAACCCTTTGGAAGTCGAATATTGCAAATTCCCGTCTTAGCGAGCACCTGCGTACCTATAAGTAACTTCTATGCAAAATTTGAGATTCCTAGCACGTGTAGTTTCTGAGATTTCGTGATGAGTGAGTGACCTTTCGATTTTATATATATAGATGTATGTACATATGTTCCGTATATCTCCGGAATAGTGAATTTGTTTATTATACCGACGCAGGGGGTATTCAATAGGAACCATTGCACCGACGCCCACGTTACTCGAAGTTCGAACGCCGTTTTAATTGAATGTTGGGTTTTATGTATTTATTTATGTTCACTTTGAAGTATTAGTGTTTTGTTTTTGCTTTGTATTCAACTGGCACACTTAGAAAGATAATTAAGGAAGAGTGGAATAAGATAGGGAAACTTATGAATTTGAAATTGGAACTTAAAATAGTGTTTTTTTTCTAATTTCATTTTAGAGGCCTGTGACACAGGGGCATTCGTGACGGTAAACGCAGAAGGTTGTGAGTTCGATTCTCATTCGAGAAATGTGACATATTTAATATTTTAATTTCTTCGCTCTTTTTTTAGTTCCTCCACTCAACATGCTCACTCTCAATGCCTTCTAAAGTGGGGAATGGAAGTGTTCTAACACTACGCTCCCTCTGCCTATCCTGCTATATGCGTGATACAGAGTAGTGATGAAAAAACCTATAAAAAATAATTTACAGTTGCCTAAATATCGTTTTAATTTGAGCCCTGTCATTGTTACTTAGTATGTAAAATATATTAAGTGCGTGATTTACACTTTTATTATAGGTAGTGCAAGATACAAAATAATTCACTAGAATCTCACCTTTAGACAGCCGGGGTCGTGGTATTGGCGTTTTAGAAACTTAACAAATATGTCTATTAACACCTTATTTATAGCACGACAGACTTATAAATTGTGTTAGTAAGTTAAGCCTGTCAGAGAAGGTGGCAATAAACAGTGAGACAGAAGTCTCTTTTAATATTATATATATATGTATATAAGTTCCTTTGACTATCGCGAAGTCGTGAGTATTAAGTTTGAAATACAAATGTTGTACCGATATTGTGAAACCAGAGAAATTCTATCTACTCTCCAAATTTTATTCATTTAGGTGCAATATTATGCGGTGGTTGCCGAAATTTAACTCTTTTTCCTTATGACCAAATAGTGGAAATATTTAATACTAGCGACCCCCTTGCGGCTTCGCCCGCTTTTACTACTGGATTATTCATATAATGTATGTTTGCAAAACACTTAAGTTAATGTGAAAATTAATTAAACTCTAACGCAACCCGCATTTTCGTAGTTTCAATAAGGGTTTTCTAATTGTTTTACTCGGCAAGGATTTTTTAGAAGGTACCGTAATTTTAAATCTGTGCACTAATCTTTTCAAGTACTTATTAAAATATATTTAAATGACTATTTTTAGATAGTTAAATGACTATTTTTAAATGGAAGAAATTATAAACAAAAACCTACATACTAATAACTACTATAAAAAATATGACACCAAATATATCGCGCTGAAATAATACATTCAACTCCAATTATCCAATACGTGCAAACGCATCTAAATCTTCGTTGCTATAGAGGCAGGCGGGTTTTTTTTTTTCGAGCTTGTGGTTAATGCTTAAGAGGGTATTCTGTCCCTGATGAAAAGCAAGCACTACGTGGCTGCCTGTGAGGAAAATTAAATAGAATGCATTGGCCGGGAATCGAACCCGGGCCGCCCGCGTGGCAGGCGAGCATTCTACCACTGAACCACCGATGACTGCTCATGACGCGCTTGTATAAGCAAAACGTCGCGGGGCGCGTTTCGCAGCAAGGATGTTTTGATATTGTAACAACTTCTAAAGTACTTATTAAAATGAAAAACAGTAAAAGACAGTTTTGATCTACATTAAATGGCCAACGTAACTAATATACTTATTTATATGCTGAGAGTAAGGGATAAGTGAAACTTGAGTCGATACAGCTGATGAGTCAACGGCGTGACGTGTCAACAATTAAATGCGTTTTTCTCTGAAACTATTCGCAATTTCGAAATAGTGTAAACAGCAAATTTTATCTTCGTTTAACGTAGAAAATTAATAAAGTATTTTAAAGGATAAGGATTAATACCATTATGGAAAAATATCCCTCACAATAAAAAATATATTGAAATTACTATTTTTAGACAGAAATATGATCACTACACGTTATTCTTAAAAGATAAAAATATGCTGTCGCGGACTTTTTTGTAGATCTTATTAAGAGAAACAATACTCCAATACATTATTTTCATGTAGTACTTACCATTAAAGCAGCGCATGCGCGAAAGTGTCTCAACGGGTAGGACTTTATACACATTTATCGTATTTATGTTAATTTACATAAGAATGTACAAATAATAAACTATATATAAACCTTCCCTGAAAAATACTCGACCTAATGGTGAAAACCGCATAAAAATCCGTTGGGTGGTTTAGAAGAAGAAGAGTTAGAAAGTTCAGACAGACACGAAAAGCGACTTTGTTTTATAAGATATAGGATGTAATAAATTGTACCATTGACTTTGTAAAGAGCAACTGTTGAGTTTCTTGCCGGCTCTTCTCAGCAGAACTGCCTTCTGAACCGGTGGTAGCTTTTTGTTCATATGTTCATTCGACGATTCAAAAGTGGTTATAACAGTCTATTTGAATAAAGAATATTTGGAATTTGAATATATATAAGCATTTCTCTAAAACAGATTAATTGAAACTAACATAGAAAAATATTTTAGTTCAGTATATCAAAGCTATCCCGGTATATGTCGGCCAAGTGAGACCGCAGTGCCGCTTTATTGATTCCCCTTATACAGCTTGCGACAAGCCTGGCTAGTGATGAAAAATCATTTATTAACTAAAAAATACCGTTTTTTTAGGCCATCGTGGCGTAGGGATGTGACTGTGACGGTTGTGAGTTCGATCCCCACTCGAGGGAATAAATTATTATGTGTTAATATTTTCAATTCTTCGCTCTGGCACGAAGGCGAAAGCCCGGCGTTGAGTTTCGCCACCACGAGTTTTTAAGTACTTAATATTTATAACTGATATAAAATAGGTCATAGTTTTGTTATTTTAAGTAACTAAAATATGAAAAGTCAAAAAAAAGGACTATTTCCCTTTTTCCATAATTAATCGTGAAAAAAGTATTTATGCTATTAAGGTCAACGAACTCTACTTAACAATTTTCATTGTCAAAGACCTCGTCTCATAAATCCTTTCAAAATGACGATAAAATATTTTAGATATTTCAACTTTGCTTCTAAATAGCATTTATATGTATTTATATAATTCTTATTCTTTGTTAAGTAGAAGCTATTAAATAGAGTCTAGATTTATAATCGATGGTATTCTGTTCACGAGGTACTTGGCTGCACCCACACACATATTGCTATACTTGTAATGATGTTTCTGGAGAATTACCTTTGAGACGCTTGCCTTTTGAATTAGCTGTAATGATTTATAACTAACAGTTTAGTTTAGATTTTGTTATTATTTATGAATTTTACTTTACTTTTATTTTGATGTAGAAACATTAATTAAACTATAATCTTTACATATAAACTATGAATTTTTAAAACCTTCCATTGTCTACTAAACTCCAAAAACTAGATCTACTAATTTTGTCATAATTTTCTAGGTTTGTTTTTCTTTATTGTAAGATAACTTTATAGAACCTAATACTATATGTATATGGGCGTCGAGGTGCAGCACAGTGCCTTTCTGTAAACACGACCGTAATGGGTTCGTATCTCGCTCGGGTGAATTTATTTTCATTTCCTCGTTCTGGTAACACGATAAAGGGTTTCCGTCATTTAACACGCAATGCCTAAAAATTTAGGCCTACTCTGTTATAAACGAAATAGAGCTTGAAAGAAAATTTCCAAAACCAATACTAAGCTTGTGTAATTAATTCGGTTACTTTAAAATAAGCTATAAAAATTAAAATATTTACAAAAATGTATATAAAAGCGATTCATCAATAGTTACTCTGTGTCAATGAACTTTATCACCCTACAATAATTTCTATGGGTTTTGGTATTGACTGGTCTGTTTGTGGTTTTGAATATCAAAATTTCCCCTACGGAAGTAAGTTCCCGTGCATTGGTGGTCAAAGGTAATAATGGTTCGCGTGTCCACTCTGCCATTGGGGTGACCAATGGAACTAAGCTATTAATATAAGGTCCACGTATATGTATAATATAATCCATTTCGTTAATCAGCTTAAATATAATATTTTTTAGGGAAGGATCTAACAATCGTGTTAATTTAGTTAATGTGTCGGATAAATTTTACTATGATATATTTTAAATAATATTAATATTAAGCATAGTAAGACAAAAACAAGAATCTATTTATTATTAATAGTATTTTTTTTTACATACTACATTAAAGAAAAAATAACGACAGCACTTAAAACAATAAATTATGAAAAATATTTCAACATACTATTCAAAACTAAAAATCAGTTTCACACTCTATCCCGCACACAACAAGGTAGGCAGTGGGAACCTAGTGCTAAGACACTCCGTTCCCCTATTTAAAAATTAATACCGATGATTAATCAATACCGATCATAGTGTAGTCAAACATATGTCGATTATTTTTTCTTATTGTACGTTTTCTTTGATTCCAGGGTTCCCAATGCACCCAAGAGCTGCATCGCTGAGATCTTCAACGCCGACGGCACCGCTGGGGGCAGCCCGGTCAAGAACGGCTCCAGCCGTCCCCGTGTTCCTAGAGACACACCCACCCGCCCACGAGACACGCACTCTCGTCTTTTTGGACAGGTAAGATTTGAAACTCAAAAAGACTTCAATACTAACTAAATGAAAAAAAAAACCCAAAAGACCTACTAATGCCACCGCAGGTACACCTTAAAAGATTTTGCGATTTTTATAAAAATCCCAAGTGCGTACTTAAATTTCAATTGGTAAATAATAATTTTGTAAATTTTAAATTCCCAATAAGAATTTACATAGCACTAAAAGCACGTAACGCGCGCATTTCCAAAAAATAGTACTGGTTTATCTACATACATTAAACAATAATGTTTTGAGTATATTATCTCATTTACTTATTCCATGTATTCCAGTCTGGAAACAACTCCCAATCATCGCCAATGATAACGGACACCATCCGGAGCCACATCCAGTTCGGAGAGAGCGAGATGAACGGAAGTCCAGCTCACTCTCCCAAGATCAACGGCAGCGTGCACTCAACACCCAGCCGAGGTGAGATGGACCTCGCGGACCACTGTGAGTCGATCAGAATGTAGGCACGCCAGCACGTCACGCATCGCTATGCTGGGACAGACGAATGTGGAATAGAATACCTCTTGTGTGAATGGAATTAGGTTTATTTTATCCAAAAATAATAAAAAAATGATTAATTTAAATCTTAAAACTAATGTAGAGTTTTTTTATATAGACGAGTATAATGAAGATATTCATATATGTACCTTATAGTACAGCTTCACGCTGTATCCCGCATTTAGCAGGATAGGCAGGGGGAAGCTAATGTTAAGACACTCCGTTCCCCACTTTCTGCCAAATTTTCGATGCATTGCCTGTTGAATGATGAAACTCAACGCCCTGCTTTATTACCAGAGCAAAGAAATGAAAATATTAAATAATGAATATCCTCGAGTGGGAATTTAGATTAGACTAGACTACCCTGCTATGTTCAGGGTAAAGCGTGAACCTAAAAAAAACTTAAATCTCTCTCTCTTACTCTGTGCGTAAATAAAATGTTATATACATATATATTTTATACGTATCTAGTGCAGAGAAATCTCACAATGGTCTGCATAGTTACTTATTTAGAAACGCATACCGAAGACCTGTAACATATCTTGTAGTTAGAATTGCAAGCATATTTTACTGTAAATAAACACCGACCAGCACATACTTTGTTTTATATGGAGAATACCTTATTTGTAAATCTATTAAAATAACTAAATATATATAGCGAATGGTTACCCTTAAATTGTAAGTTAAGCTTAATAATTTCATATGAAAATTCATTCTAGTTGCTAAAATTTAAAAAATATAGACATTTTAGGATTCCATTCCACTTTCGTAAAATACGAGGCGTACACAGCATGCACTTAGGCTTATCGAATGGACCAGAAAACACAATTTCTGGATATAACCATAAGGATCTGATAATACGAGCCCACATAGTATTTAAAGCACGTTTAAAAAAACTAAATACTTATATGGTTTTATAAATATATTTATTTGTTTGTGTGTGTGAATTGTGTACGAACTAATATACTCACAGTATTAAAAAGTGCTTAGCTTCTAAAATAATGATCATCGATTTTTTATCATTACTAATGAAACACGAAATAAAAAAATACTCATATTAGCACTTTCACGAAAAACTTCTATATATAGCGAAGTCTTACTATAAAAATTAACATATTTTAAGATAGATGTATCTTAAAAGATTATCAGAGTAAGGTCTACGATAAACAATTAGCAATAAGAATATTTTCAAACGACAAATACATTGCTAATTGAACCGTTGACCACTGTCTCAGTTCAAATGAAAACCGTTAATTCTAAATGGTCAGTAACGTACACGCCACCGAAGAGGAACCCGGTGACCGGGGACGGAGTGCCCCTGCCGCCTTCGCGCCGCCGACATCCAGCCGCCAGTCTGCGAGGTGCTTCACCCAATACCTACCCACTTTACGACCTAGATCCTCAACCTACCCATCGATATTATACACAAGATTGGCCACCACTGCCAGCTCATTATTATGTAAATTCTACAATGAAACCCCTGCAAGATATTCAACACACTCCTTATTCCTTATTAGGCCTACGAGGAGACGATCCAAATAAAACACATCCTATCATAGACCCCGATTCCTTTTCTCCTCAATTATCTATTGATAGGCACTGGCCTCCATTTCCTGCTCAGCATTATTTAGAGCCTCAAGAGCACTATATTCCTCATCATCCTCTGCCACCCCATGCTTTTGTTGGAATGACTTCAGCTCTTGGAGAACGTCCCCAACCCGACTATAAATATAATCCAGTACCAACTTTAGATGGTCCAATAGATCCATTTGTCATTTCAAACATTGATCCTCCGCCAACTCTTTTTAAATATGAGCGCGATGGTCCCATACCAGATGTCACTTTACTACAGACCTCCCCCGGTCCAGGTCCTAGTACCTTGACGGGTTTCCCACCAATATTCCATAAATATGTTCCTGGATACCTCTTTAGTCTCGACCGGCATGCTGAGGACTTCAATCATAAGACGTACTATGTAGACTATGTCCGCCGAAGAGAATTTGGTGGGTGCTTAATTTAGACAACGAAGGCACTGTTCTTTCTGATAATAATTAAATGTTAATAAACTAGCACTTGTTCACAAATGTACAAATATGAAGCTTTATTTGTATTTAAAGAACCATATGACGATTCCTTCAGGTCTTGTAATTAAGCACTCAACTTTTTTATTATTTGCTTTTGTGAATTTAAACGAAATAGATAGATTTTCGATTGTACTGTAAAACTAGATAAGTTATGAATATTTATTTATAGTCCTCTAATATTAACTCGTTGTGTTGCCATTGTAAGGATTAGTTTTTTTTTAATAATAAATTGTATTGATACCATAGAGTAAATATAGTGAGAATTAATAAAATATAGTTTTTATCACCGTTGCACGTAATTTAATTTTAATCTAAATAAATATATGTATGTTCAAAGATTTGCAACAATTAGGTACCTATTTATGAAAATGGTAAATAATTAATATTTTAATGAGAATAACCACCTCCGATTGTTGCAAGGCTTTCAAATTTTTTAATTTAATTGAATTTTCTTAATGTATATTTGCCAATTTCTCATATATAGCTGCACTTTTTATCTTCTAAATTTATTATTTATTAGATGTCGTGTTTGTCGTACTTAGCTTTATTTATTTGTACTTAATTATATTATTTATTTTTAATTATCTTATAGCATTTGCATGTTTAAAATAATATTGTCGTTATAGTAAAAGATTTAGAAGATTAGTACTGATTTAACTTAGATATTTATTGCTACACAGTACAACTCTTAAATTAAATTTAAAAAATCTTAAGTAATTAAAAAAAATAGCTTTTGTTTTATTTAACAAAAGCTTTGACTGTTGTACTATACACACTTTACTAAACTAAAAATAACCATATTATATCGAATTTCAGAAGGCAACCCGATCACTGGCGACGGCTACAAATCTCTGAACGGTCAAATTAACATGGTGACGTCGATCAACGGCAATAGCAGCATCCTTCACAATCGCGTGCCTCCTGGTGGGTTCTCATCTGGGCTCTGGTAGACTCATCCCGAATATGGCCAAAAGTATCGAAAACACTGCAAGCTCAACTGATCTTGGTTTTACAGCTAAAAATATTTAGTTAAGACGTTTTTTCAACTTATAATATATTTGTTTGTATACTATATTTTATCTTGGGGTAACAATATTTTTTTTTATCTGGTAAGCGTAAAAATAAAAAATGACATGTTATATACAATTTATAAGTTTTAAAAATTCACACCATTAGCTATGGTCCGTTGGGCTTGTAGTGCAAAACGAAGCATTTAATACAATGACGATATAAAATTAATATAATACTTTTAACCAACTAAGTTTTAGATCTTGAGATGTTTAACTTGCACACGACTACGTCCACTAAATTTGAAAGGGTATTTGTTGTTCATTAAATCCTTAGCCTGTCCCAGTAACATTTTATTCTAATAATTTTAGAATAGATTATAGATATTTTTATAATAGTGACATTTCGATAGAGTTAAATTTCGAACGTTGACATTTGAATGTTTAATAGTATGGCAACACTTTAATAACGCTTAACGTGTTATGTTCAAAAATATTCAATATCTTTATAAAAATTGGACGAAATAAGATTTTAATATTTCTATAATAACGATTGTAATAATAAAATATTTAAATCAAGAAAACATCTTACATACCGTTAAGAATTCAAATGTTAACGTTATTTAGATATTCTAAGTAAGTTCATAAAATTGTAATCTATCACTAAAGGATAAGAGCTCATGTTACGCAAAATTGGAGAATAAGGAGTGAGGATACGTATCAGCAATATACCAAAACGAATAGTGCCTTGATTGGTTATGAACTGAAAAATTCTTTAAGAAACAGTAAAATTGTGAGGAGTTCGTGTAATGGAATGGACACAGACAGTGATTATATTCTCTATATTTCACGGTATAGAAATAGTAATCAT
>JAEBDU010010280.1:0-23103 GCA_016802625.1 Heliconius numata | reverse complement strand
CCATCTTAGATGTTCCGCCATATTGGATTTAGTATAACGTCACATTATTTTTAGAGTTACGGTCAACGACCCATTTCATTTAATATCTATTTTGTAGAAGTAGACCAAATAGATACTCGGCAATCTTCGATATCCTTCTTATGGGATTCAGAATGACATTATATTATTTTTCGAGTTGCTCTCAACGAGCCCTTTCATTTGATACCCATATTGTAGAAGTACATTAAAAATAACAATTCCGCCATCTTGCATGGTCCGCCATATTACATTTAGAATGACGTCACATATTTTATCGTGTATTGTCATCCAAAGTAAACGTGTATACAAAATTTCAGCTCAATCGGTTGACGATATCTACTTCAAAATTGAGCTCTAAGATTTCACCCGAACCCACATACATACATTGCAAGTTAAATAAAAGCTTTTAAAAATCTAATTATAAATCTAAATTTGGTTTCCCCCACCCAACATGTCTTGTAAGAAAAAGACAACTGAAGCCTACTCAGTTGACGCCAAGTATTTCGTAATAAAACAAAAACAATAATCAACGTAGGGCGTCTCACCTAGCATAAGCTACATGTATTATTTTATTTAATTTTGATGACGTCATGTCAACGTCACTAATACACATAATTAAAGTTCCAGTAAATAAATCAGATTTCTTACATTATTATATTTCTCGCCTTGATTAGACAATCCACGGCGTTAAGTTCCACCCCTCATCACACAATGTTTCATTTGGAAATTATAATAGACACGCTAATAATTCCTACAAAACGAATTAGCTTACATCAATTCTTTTACAATGAAATATTATTATATGCACTTATAATTTGGAAGTAGTTAGTCTTAGTGTAACGTAGCTGTCGGTAGAACTCAATATTAATAACAAAAGACGTGAGGAAAAGGTAAGCTGTATATAGAATTAGATAAAAGTAGATCGGGCATTATTTAAAAAAAATAGAACATTATTTTTATTATTATTAATTTAATATCTTTAACAGTAAATTGTGCGACTGTCGTTAAAAATATATTAATTTTTTAGAATATTACAAACTAAGAAATCAATAACTTCATCAAAAAAAATATTACTTCCTAGATGGACCGACGATATAAAGAGGTTGGCGGGAAGCGGATAGGCATGAAGAGCTGAGGATCGAGTGTGGTGGTGAGAATTGGGGAAGGCCTATATCCGGCAGTGGACGAAAGATGGCTGTCAATGATGATGATGATGATATCTACATAATTTTTGAGTTGAGTTCAATTTAGCACACAATACGTATTTACAAATTAAACAACAGACTAAACAATGGACAGTGAAGAGCAAAGTGACGTATCACTAAAAACAAAGTAATATTGAAACAAAACAATAGTTCCATATATTTCACTTATGAATTTTCATGAAATCGAAAAATCCCAATGCCATTTCTAATATATTTAGTGTCTATTGATTGCACGTACATATAAAGCTTTGCTTGAACAAATCTTTTTGCAAACTAATTTTCTTCTCATAAGAGTTCTTACTTCCCGGCCTATACACACAATCTCAATTTACTTTGGCCCTATCAACCTCAGAGATAAAATAAATTCAAATGTATAAAAGTTATTGTAACAATGCTTTATTTTTAGGGAAAAGTTATTTTTATTTCGTTTCTTTATTTGTTATACAAATTATGAATAACAAATATAAATTGTAATCTATTTATGTCGTTCTATAGGGGGGATGCGGATGGGTCCGAAGAGCTGAGGATCGAGTGTGGTGGCGAGAGAGTGTGGTGACGAGAATTGGGGAAGGCCTATGTCCAGCAGCGGACAAAAGAAGGCTGTTGATGATGATGATGATAGGAATTTAATAACTTCACGAAATAATATGAAACGGTAATCATATTTTGTTAAGTCATCATCATTATTTCGTTTTTCACTATATATGTATAAAACTTCGTGAGGCCAGTCGTGGCGCAGGGGTACAAAGAGTGACTGTAACACCGACTGGTTGTGGGTTCGATCCCTACTCGAGGAAATGAAATATTTATTTAAATTTATGTTTTCATTTCTTCACTCTGGTCTTGAAGCAAAACGCGGCGTTGAGTTCGGCTACTCAACACGCAATGCCTCAAGAATTCGGCAGAAAGTGGGGAACGGAGTGTCTTAACACTAAGTTGCCTCTGCCTACCCTGCTGTGTGCGGGATACAGCGTGAAGCTGATTTAAAACCTTTACCTATAGCCTATAGCAGGTATCGTATATAGGTTTATAATCTATGGCAAGTCTCTATCTTGCATAAATAAACTATATAAAAGATAAACACCTAGAAGTTCTTACTACCCTAGGATAATAGCCTATCGTAATGCTTAATTCATGAATAATACTTTTGCAGAAATAAAATTCATAACTTTCAATGTAAAATACACTTTCTGTCATTACTTCGATACAAATCTGTAAAGAGAAAAATTATTAACTTTTCCAGATGAGAAACATTTAAAAGAATACCTATAAATAAACGACACCGGTCTCTAATATTACTTTCTATTTGTATCGACTGGCTGTCTCATGACCTTTGGAGTTTCTTGTTTAAAAAATATAATATGATTCTCAGAATAATAAGCTACCAGTGTCATTGAACAGACAACAATGAATGTAAGGTAGAAAAAAAGAATTAATTTAGTAACCAAGAATATATAAACTGAAGCAGTCAAGGCACCGTGGTATGGCGTTGTTGGGTTCGATTTCCACTTGGGCCAATATATATTTTTTGTGGTGGTATCAAGCTGATCAATCAAAAGATACAAACAAATTACAAATTTAAGTTTGTCAACTTTTATAAGTTGTACTTCTCGTTGAAATATAGCCCAGAAATTGGTACAGAACTCCCAGTGGGTGAGGGCGAATCGAATTAAATTAGATTCACGCTGTATCCCGCATATAGCAGGATAGGCAGAGGGAACCTAGTTTTGAAACACTCTGTTCCCCACTTCCCGCCGAATTCTGGAGGCATTGCGTGTTGAGTGGTAGAACTCAATTCAAAACAAATCTGAAATATATATCTACAAGTTTAATTTATTTGAACGTTTTACCTACTTTCAATAAAAGTAATGTGGGCCTTATTCTAATATTCCTTTTCAAGCGACCCGTGTCCTATAAAACGGTCAGGGCGTGTCGTATGGAGAAATATATAACGCGACAGTGCCTTTGTATAGCTTTTTCATACTTAACGTAATATGGTATTATGTTAATATATATTATCGTCATTTGTTATACTTTATATTTTATTAGAATAAATTTAAATGTTTAACTATGTTCTTTCTATTATTATCTATTATCTAACTCTAAAATTTGCCGTAAGATAGGGAACGGAGTGTCTTAACACTATAGTTCCATCTTCTTACTATGCTGTGTGAGAAATACACTGTGAGACTGATTTCATATTTGATTTTGATATTTTAGTACTGAACAAAAGTAAATTTACTTAAGACCATAGTTTATGTAAAGATTTTGTATAATTTGGATATATTAAAATAATTTAAGCGGGCGAAGCCGCGTGTGGATCTTTAGTTGTATACATATTATAAACACAAGCGACCCGTCCCAAACGCTTTAATAAATAGAATTATGTTATAGTTCCCACCCTGATACTAGATGTCAAGTTTTTCTGTGTAAATTGACATTTTTATAGAAAAGCTACCGCTGGATTTAACTTTCATACAATCTTTTTAATGATTTATAGAATACTCGTAACCCAATAAGCTTCACCCACTCATACTTATTATTATAATATTATAGTCAAATTATACCACATATTTACATAAATTTTACAGTTTTTGCGTGAAAGTGGAAAAAACATCAACCTTCACAAATATGAACATAATTATATTAATAATGTTATAACCCATCCTGATAGGGGATAGTCTTAGCAAATTCTTCTGAACTCTTCATCGGTTTAAGAAATATAAGCAATACTTCGCGGAACACCGATCCGATACAGCCCTAATTAAATTCTGATGGGATTCGTTCGTCGATCAACGTATAAATGATAAATTGTTTTACACTTCCCTCTTAAGTAAACGAATATGATACCTGCTTATTCGTACACATAGGGTAGGCAGAGGGAACCTAGTGTTAAGACACTCTTTTTAGTCCTACTAACGTTCATACAAAACCATTATGTGTTTATTCGTTTTGTATGAAAGTTGAAAAAGGTGTGTTATTTGAACAAAAACATAATTGGTATTAATGATATCTTGGACCGAGGTATAAAACAGCATACAGCTATCATGATTTACGAAAATTTTTCATATAAATTAAGATTGATTGCTGCTATCCTTAGTATATGGTAACTTATTAACAACCGAATATATTTTTCATATTTAATTTCTTTCTTATTTCGGAAATATATTCGCTTTTTAATTAATTATTGAAGTAAAAAATGGACTATACAGTACAATCGTAATTAAAGTCATATCTTAATGAGAAATATACTTACTTTTATCCATACCTATATTATAAATTCGAAAGTAACTCTGTCTGTCTGTCTGTCTGTCTTTTACGCAATCAGGGCCAAACCGCTAATTCTATTGTGATAAAATACTCATATAGAGATACTTGAGAGTGTCGGGATGAACATAGGATACTTTTTTTTCTCATATTTGTAATATTTTCGATATGTACCAATATATTAAAATACTTATTAATTTGACATGCAATTTATTCCGCCATGTTTATAACAACTGCCGTTGCTAAGCAACGGTTTGCAAAGATTGTTGTTTTAAGAAAACGTCACCCAAAATAAGTTTGCTTAACGCATACATGGCGCGCGCCGATATAGATTTGTATATATTAACAAAAATTAGATGATTTCTATAATTTGATATTCATCCTTATGAAAATAAATATAAGAGTCACTTTTAGCATTTCATCTTGATGGAAATTATTGTTTACTGTATAACATTCTAATAAATAATTAAGATGTGACTGATTCCAAATGAGCTAGCCTTCGGGCGACATAGTATGACCGACGCGAACGGGCAGATGACTTTGATGGTTTTGTAAATTTTTATATATTTTCGAATTACTGTTAATTTTTATGTAATTATTTGCTGCTTATAATTAATTTATCTCAGTTCGGTTATCTATACCGATGTTATACACTTAAAATATCGTAATTTTAATGATTTGAGATTTTATTTAATATTGTTCGCAAAAATTAATAATTATTTAATAGAGAAAAATGTTTAGTACGCGCGCACGGCACACTTTAGGTACTTTTTCTAATATTAAGAATTTCCTTTAGTTACTTTTACTTCTTTTGTTTGTTCATTTCGGTTACTCTGATATTTTTTCTTATAATAAATCTCCACTTATTATTATTTTTTAACTTATTTTAATTATTTAGGCTTATATTTTCGCGGGCGTAGCCGCGTCCGGGCCCACTAGTTGATATATAAATACAAAAGTCCGGCATTTTAAGCTGTCGAAATTCTCTTTTAGTTCACTTCAGGGACGATAATATCATAGCGCTTTTGATACGTCTCTCCTTCAAAGTTTAGATAACAAATTTGAAGAAATTCTAATTTTTTTATACAAGTAAACTTTTTTGCAGGGGTACAAATATGCGAATATAAACGCGACTGGTTGTAGGTTCGATCGCCACTCGAAAAATTGAAATATTTAAATTAAATTAGTTTCATTCTGTTTCCCGCACGTAGCAGGGTAGCTGAAGGGAACCTGGGAATCTAGTGTTAGGACACGGGATTCAGCGTGACGTTAAAAAAGTCTTTAATCTATATAGTTAGACAAAGGAAGGTAATTACTTAACAATCACCTTAATTGTCTTTTACCCAAGATTCTTCTACTCAAGACAAGACAATGTTATTAATAATAAAAGTTTATATTGTGTAATATTTCTAAACGACAAAGTATTAAGGTAAAAATAGGTCAAGTTAAATGGTTGACAGGAGGCCAAGAAGATGAACTTCCTAGATTGTAGACCATTTATAATGTATACTTAAGTTTATTACAAAATTTTGTTAAAAACTAGCGGCCCGCCCGCGGCTTCGTCTGCGTGAACTACGTTATTATTAATTTCTATATCCATGAGTACCTGCGTTCTATAAGTGACGTCCGTTTCGTACGTTTCGTACGTACGTACGTCCAACGAACTTTCATATAAACTTTCAACCCCCAAAACAACCCCTTAGAAGTCGAATATTGCAAATTCCCGTCTTAGCGAGCACCTACGTCCTATAAGTAACTCCTATGCAAAATTTGAGATTCCTAGCACTTGTAGTTTCTGAGATTTCGTGATGAGTGAGTGACCTTTCGATTTTATATAAATTCATATTCGTATACAGTCTATATAAATAAATTGGCATAAATTTATGAAAATATAATAAGAAACAAACAAAAAAACCTAGACCATGTCATTTAAATATCTTAAAACATTAAAAAAACTGTTTTAAAATTAATCAATAACCTAAAACCAACGAACGATTAATGTAATAAGATTTTAAATGTCAATCAAAATAGCCCTTTTATTGCTTTAGTAATCGAAAAAGTTATCGAATCTCATAAAACGTTAACAGCCTCCAAACTCTGCAAATATTTACATCTAAAATATTCTTCTAGACAGTTTGGAAAGGCTCGAGGCGGCGACCAGATTTTTGTTGGTACTAACTTACAGCTCAATCAAGTTGTTCTTATTTTATATTCATAGCTTGGTTTTATTAAGTTTGAAATATTGAGATCATAGTGGCGTAGAAGCAGAAGCGTGTGACTACGGCTACGGCTATGGGTTCAATTGCTACTGGGGGGGAATGAATTATTTAATATTTTGATTTCCTCTCTTTGGTAACATGGCAAAATGCGTTGAGCACCATTCAATACTTCATGACAGGAGAAGTATGCCTCGAGTCACCTTTTGGACGGAAAGTGGAGAACGGAGTGTTTTAACTAGTGTTAAGGTTCCCTTTTTTCTACTCTACTATAAGTGGGATGGAACGTGGCGCTGAATAAAAACAGCCGGTCGAATGCAAGTTGGACTCGTCAACCGTGGGTTCCGTACCACCAAAATTAAGAGGTGAGTGTTTGCACCCATTGTGTCAAATTGATTACAAATTTAAGTTTGTAATGATTTATTCCTATAAAAAATTCTATAAAATTTTCACTTGTTCCTTTTATTTATTTTGTAAGTCCATGACATTTCGTATCATAACTGTTGGTCCACGGGAAATACATATTCCGGGAAATTTCAAACAAAATACAGCAAAAACGATACATAAACGCTTGCATCTTTTGATTATTATATTAATTACTTTTGGGCCCCAAGAGACCGTACACTTGATATTTTGGATATTAACCTATAGAAACTATAAAGGTTCCATTTTTTTCCTTTTTAGACACGGTACCCTAAAAATTTAAACATCAGAGCCGTCACATTGCCGGCCTTCTTAGAAATTTTATAGGCGATATTCATTTCCACAGGAATGATGATATTTTGCTACTTGAAAGTAGTTTCTCTGCCGTCGCACGTCGTTGGCTAACGGAACTAAATATTTCCTGTGCGTTCTAGTTAAGGCTAATTTTCAATATTTATCGAGATATTGGTTTCATAATACAATTTAGCAACTTAAATATCTCTATATATATATGACGGCGCGTTGCTATGTATTAGTTTTAATTATAATTTCACAATTATTATATTTCGATTTTAATTGATTTATGTAATGTATTATATTAGAGGAATATTTAAAATGGAGCGGGTAACCCCGAATAGGGTAGTAGGTGTAGCCACGAAGAATAGCGGATGTCATGGGTTGACAGCTATGGCGTGAGATGTTCACCAATTAACCTATTGGCCCCTAATCTATTGTAATTTTGTTAATCTTGTGAGATTTATTGTAAAACTGTTACGTAAACGAGAAATAAGACATTGTGGAATATAAGTGTGACTTTTATTTAAACATCTCTGTTGCTACAACGCCCACAAATGAATAGTGATAGCCAAGACCGCTTTGAGGCCCCTTCTGATGCTTCTACATATATATATGAATATATATATTTGGGTTATTATAAGTTATAATATTTAAACAAAATTCTTTCTAAATACAATATTTAAATATAAAAATTGATAAAATTCCTCATCTAATACAGCTAAAGACCTTTAGAAAACTTTTTCTTTCTTTTGCATTTTTCTATTTTATGATAATAATTTAAATATTTCTACCGAATCCTATTCAAAACAAACTATAATTGTGATGAATATAAATTGACTCTTTCGTAGTACGCCTAAAATACTGAATTCAGTGGTACCAAGTTCAAAATCTCGAAGGACTTTAACATTTAAAATATAAAGATTTACTGAAACACACAATTTTGAACAAATATGAATGGTAAAATGCACCGTTGAGTCCCACTACTCAATACTTAATGGCACGAGAAGTATGCCTCGAGTCACGTTTTGGACGGAAAGTGGAGAACGGAGTGTCTTAACTAGTGTTAAGGTTCCCCTTTTTCTACTCTACTACACTACATTATTACTACTACATTATGTTTCAAGATTCCAACTTACTTATCCCTCTAAATCCCATAGATAAACTGCTGTATTTTCAAGTTAACTTAATTTGAATATTTTTGTTATTTTACTGTATTACAATAATGTTTATTCTTCTTAGTTTCTGCAATAGTTTTTTTATTATTTGTAAATAACATAAAGTAAATTATTTTTCTTTAAATTCAAATTCTTGAAAACTGAAAATTTATAAAAATAATTTTTATAAAAAAAAATCTGTTTTTGACTCTTGTTTCCAAATGGGCAAAAATTTAAATATTTGCCTTAATAAATGTTTATAATATAAAATTTGATTTTCATATTTATTTCCTCATAATTCACTTATGTTGAATTGAAATGATAATGGATTTATGGATGAGATAGTTTTTTTGTAATACTATTTCGATTTATGAATCATACTTGACTGACTGACCTCATTTCCATCCCCTACATAGAATAAGCCTCTCATCATGCGTTGGCTGAATGTTACGATACATTTAATACTATAATTGTTTTTAGCAAGAAAAATATATATTCCGTACATTTAGTAGGTAATAATTAAGTAAAATAGCTAAAAATTCTATAGTTTATTTTGTATTACAATATATTTGTAAACCTTTATGAGATTTCGAAATTTTTGTGCATGTTTTATTTTAAATTCTTATAAAGATTTAGAATATGTAATAATAATATGAAATGTAAAAAAATACGTTTTATAATATAAATATATAAATATAATATAATATGAATACAATAAAATACAATACAATACACTTACCTCACACGAAAAGCGCCTCAGTTTTCAAAACCATATAATTTTACAGCGACGTAACTTGGAAAATTGGATATGATATCTATTTTAGTAATAGTCAACAGGTAACACAGCTACAAGTATTCAACAATAGTTTAAATATATTCAAAATTACAACAAACGCGGGTAAAGGGTTCGCGTATTATACGATAAAAAGTCGTCCGTAACAATAACAACACTAAGAGGAAGACCAAATGAAGCGAATTCTGTATTCGAGGAGCGAAAAATGTATCACGAAAGCGAAAACTAGACATCACAGGTATTTAATAATAGAAAAATTACGAGAAAACATGAAAATAGTTAAAATTTACGATAAAACAAGATAGCGCGCGCGTCGTCTATCGTATTCGAATGTTATATGAAAAGTGTTGGAATTCAACAAGTGGTGCTGCGAGGGCGGGCGGCGCGGGCCGGCTCCAGGTCCTCGCGGCGGGAGGGCTCGCCCGCGTGTGCGGTGCCAGACACCCTCGCGCCGTGCGCCTGCCTGGACCGGGGACCGGCAGGTGAGCCCGGGCGACCCCCAGCCAGCTCCCGTTTATCTATACCGCTTTTACAATGAAATGGCTGGATGAACACAAACTACCTGTGTGTGTACGTATATTAGACACCCATATGTTTGTTTCGTTGTAGTGGATAGTGTTTCTATTAGCTTAATAAAAAAAATCAGCTTCACGCTGTATCACGCATACAGTAAGGTAGTTAGAGAGAATCTCGTGTTAAGACACTCCGTTCCCCATTCTCTGCCGAATTCTGGAGGCATTGCGTGTTGAATGCAGAATTCAACGCCGCGTTTTGCCTCGACACCTGAGCGAACAAATGGCAATATAAATGTAAATAAATGTTGCATTTCCTCGAGTGGGGATCGAACCCACGACCGTCGCGTTACAGTCACACCCTTGTGCCGCTACGCCACGTCGGCTAGACTAGAAGCTAGAAATATAGAAATAGAAAGAACTAGAAATATAAGTTTGTAATATTTTTTTTTTATAAAATGCCTATACATTTACAATTTTCCCGCATAATCCCGCAAAATAAAACAGCGTTTTCACTGAAATGGCTGTATGAACACAAACTACCTGTGTGCGTACGTACACCTACATTAGACAATACACTTGTCTCGACACCCATACACTTATGTCTCGACGTTTTGTTGGATAGTGTTTCTATTAACTTCATAATTATGTACTGTGAAGCTCTTCGAACTTGTATACGGTATTCTAACTTTGGCATACCTCTCATATTTGCTATATACTGATGTATTTATTTAATAGATCAAATTTCGTAGTTTGCGTTCCCGTTGGCTTAATTGAACGGGTTTATTATAATATTGCAATTTATGCAATAATAATAATTGTAGAGCTGGCAGTGAATTTAATTGGTTCGTTTAATATTGTAGCTATGGAATAGTTGATAGAAATTATTGAAATATAAGATTATAGATGATAAATTTATATATTTTAACTTTATTCAAGAGTCTCTCATGGCGTAATAGCAAAAGTGTGTGACTAAAAATGCTACGGCTTTTGGTTCGATTCCCAGTCGGGGGAAATAGTTATTATTTATTAATATTTTCTTTTCTTCATCCTAGTAACAAGGTAAAACGCGGTGTTGAGCTCCGCCATTTAACATGCAATGCCTCGAAAATATGGCGGAAAGTGGGAAACTGAGTGTCTTAATAACTGTGATATGCGGGATACAGCGTGAAGTTTAAAAAACGTCTTGTCTAGTTTTTAAAAATGTCTAGTCCTATATCTTATAAAACAAAGTCGCTTTTTGTGTCTGTCTGAACTTTCTAACTCTTCTTCTTCTAAACCACCCAACGGATTTTTATGCGGTTTTCACCATTAGGTCAAGTATTTCTCAGGGAAGGTTTATATATAGTTTATTATTTGTACATTCTTATGTAAATGAACATAAATACGATAAATGTGTCTAAAGTCCTACCCATTGTGACACTTTCGCGCATGCGCTGCTTTAATGGTAAGTACTACATGAAAAAAATGTACTGGAGTATTGTTCCTCTTAATAAGATCTACAAAAAAGTCCGCGACGGCATATTTTTATCTTTTAAGGATAACGTATAGTGATCATATTTCTGTCTAAAAATAGTAATTTCAATATATTTTTTATTGTGAGGGATATTTTTCCATAATGGTATTAATCCTTATCCTTTAAAATACTTTATTAATTTTCTACGTTAAACGAAGATAAAATTTGCTTTTTACACTATTTCGAAATTGCGAATAGTTTTAGAGAAAAACGCATTTAATTGTTGACACATCACGCCGTTGACTCATCAGCTATGCCGACTCAAGTTTTACTTATCCCTTACTCTCAGCATATAAATAAGTATATTAGTTACGTTGGCCATTTAATGTAGATCAAAACTGTCTTTTACTGTTTTTTCATTTTAATAAGTACTTTAGAAGTTGTTACAATATCAAAACATCCTTGCTGCGAAACGCGCCCCGCGACGTATTGCTTATACAAGTTCAGTGGTAGAATGCTCGCCTGCCACGCGGGCGGCTCGGGTTCGATTCCCGGCCAATGCATTCTATTTAATTTTCCTCACAGGCAGCCACGTAGTGCTTGCTTTTCATCAGGGACAGAATACCCTCTTCAGCATTAACCACAAGCTCGAAAAAAAAACCCGCCCGCTATAGAGGCATAGCAACGAAGATTTAGATGCGTTTGCACGTATTGGATAATTGGAGTTGAATGTATTATTTCAGCGCGATATATTTGGTTTCATATTTTTTGTAGTAGTTATTAGTAGGAAGGCTTTTGTTTATAATTTCGTCCGTTTAAAAATAGTCATTTAACTATCTAAAAATAGTCATTTAAATATATTTTAATAAGTACTTGAAAAGATTAGTAGCACAGATTTAAAATTACGGTACCTACTAAAAATCCTTGCCGAGTAAAACAATTGGAAAATCCTTATTGGAACTACGAAAATGCGGGTTGCATTAGAGTTTAATTAATTTTCACATTATCTTAAGCGCTTTGCAAACATACATTGTATGAATAATCCAGTAGTAACAGCGGGCGAAGCCGCAAGGGGGTCGCTAGTATTATATAATTTATGAATTATTAAAATCAAAGACTATTTACTGAGAGATCATTGTATACACTCGCTACGGTTGCTACGACGTAGCTCGTAGCGTTTGCATGTTGAGTACGAATGTTGAGTAAATACGAAACTTAAAGCTACGTGCTACGCTTTTCAATGTTGAAAGTATTTAGGTTAAACGGCTACTTTAACGTATCTTGTTAAATATGTATAAAACATGTGCTTTATACATCAAGTACTATAAATATCGTGTGAAAAATAAAATGTTTCTCTAGGAGAAATAGTGAAAGAGTAAGTCTCTTTTTAGTCTATAATATTTATACTTCCCATTACTGAGAGACTGACTGATGAAGCAAAGACGCAAGTACAATAAGTCCAGTTAGTACAAAGTTGGCATGTGAGTAGGTTAGGGAGTTAAGGGGAGTCGGTAAGAGAGGATGTTTGGGAAAGGGAATTTTGCATCCTAAAGTCTACCAACCAAAGTTGCCGGTAATGAATAGTTAATTTGTTGAATAATACATCTTATTTACTAAAATATAAAATATTTGTTGTGTAAAATATTACCTAATTCTAATTTATGAAATGTATCTCTTTTTATCAACATGTATAAAGTAAATTAAGAATTATAATCATCATAATCACGCTGTATCCCGTACACTGCAGGGTAGGCAAAGGAAATCTAGTGTTAAGACACTACGTTCCCCACTTTCCGCCGAATAATAAGCTTAAAAATTTTAATTTTGATTATATTTATATTTTGAATAAATATAAACATAGGTGCAATAATTTCATAGTCAAGTTTGTCTGTTAAAATATTATGATAAATTTATTTTGATGACATTCGTGGCACAGGGGCGCAAGCATGTGACTGTAAGCGTGACATATTGTGGTTTCGATTCCCACACGATGAATTGAAATATTTAAAATTTTAATTTCTTCGCCCTGGTAATGAAAGGCAAAGTTGGGAACGGAAATGTCCTGACATTGTGTTCCCTCTGCATAACCTGCTAAGGGGTTATAGCGTAAAGCTATTTATGTTTTTATGGGTAATTTGAAATAATATAGATGATACCATTAAAAAATGTTTAAATTTAAGTTCAAAATGGCTATTAAAACTTCAATTCATTTCATAGTATTATTTCCACCGCAAAGATGTTTGAGAAAAACGGAAGCTGACCGCACAATGTACTTCGAAGTTGCGGTCCACATAAAGAGATTATCTCATTGAATGTTATTGTCAGTCGTTTAACAGAGGAATGTGGTTTAATTTTAAAATGAAACCATTTGCTCGCTTTGAAACATGTTTATTGCACCATAAAAAAAGTAGATTGAAATTCTAGGAATTTAAACAATTTCTAATAGTATTTTTTTTATAAAAATTGGAAATTGAATCGGTATTGGAGTTTATAAAAAACCTGTCAAATGTATGTCGCATTCGCTTACTGAGGGTTCCGTACCCATTTCAGGATTTATTATTTGTGAAGTATTATTAAGTTACAAACTTAAGTTTGCAGCATGCACTTATGTATACTCGTAATTACAATTGTTTGCACTGGCTACTCTCTAGATTTGGTGGTAGCTGAAACTGTTAAAATTTGACCCGCTTTGCTTAAGATATATAAATCAGATAAAGTCACCAAATAAAGTCAGAGTAGTAAGATATGGAGTATGAAATTAGCTATGGAGAGAGAGATATGGAGAATGAAGTTTATAAAAAATATTTTTACAGTTATATTATTAACAATAGAAAGGCCATGAATGGTTGTTAAAGTTAATTTCCTATATTAAACGCTATTTTGACTTCTGTGAATGATCATTTATTATACTTTAGTGGGTAAATGACGAAGTATTTATTACTACTTAGCGCCATCTATGATCAACTTTTAGAACTACAATGAATTGTCAGAAGCTTATTTAATTTACAATAAATAGTTTAATAAGTAGTTTTAAAATAAATAGTTTTAACCAAATAATTTAAAATATTATTATAATCATAGAAAAAGTGAACACAACAATTAGTTATGTTTTTTTTTAATTTGTCTATTTACAGAAGCTGTCAAGCTTTTCAACACAAGCTGTCAAGTGTCAATGTCATATATCTTTTGTCGATTTGTCATTCGAGCTTTCATGCTGCGTCGGCAGTGTACGTACACTCGTTTTTTATATCATCGGGGTCGCCGACCACAACATAAAATTTTAAAATCAGTAAATACGGCAACCACTCCATCGTCGGGATGGATGAATTCGCGTAGCAATTATCAAAATTATGCTGTGAATCAACATTCAATAAAGAGCAGACGCGGACGTGTGTTGTATATACGGGAAGCCAATATCGACGAAACATTAGTGATAGTAAAATGCGTTTTGTTAATATTAAAAAGCAATATTTGGCTGTCGGAATGTTGATTTTTGTGGGTTTATTTATTTTTAACAGCCGACCAACCTTTCAATGCCAATTTTCGCCTGAAATCCAAACAACTTATTTTCCAACAATATACGGAATAACTCCGACGTACGCTAGACTTGCTCAAAAGGCCGACCTCACAAGGTAAGATTCATTTTGTCGTGATTATATTGCCCTTGATTGCAATGTTGATATATGTTGGGTTGGCTTCCAATTTGGCAATGGCAAATAAAATTTTCTTTTGATTGCATTTTAGTTATGAAACACGTAATATTTGTGTACATTCAATAATTTTGAAATCTAAAAAATAGTAAAATATTTTTTCTTAGCTTTATACTATCCTTCACTTATTTTTATATAGCAGGGTAAGCAGGGAACACACTCTGTTTCGTAATTTGAAACAAGCCACAGTGTTAAGTGTCAGAATTGAACGCTATGCTTTGTCTAACAAAACGGTGAAATTGAACTAAAACATTTCACAGAGTGAAAATCAGACACAACAGTTGTGTTTACAGTAAGATGCTTTGTTAGTGTGCCTTGAGGCACTGCCTCTATCATAAAAATATACTAGTCCAAATTTGTTTTCCTTATTTGCGATAAATTATAATCTTGAAAGATTATTTTTGTAATAGCTTTTTATATTTTATAGTGTTGTTTCTTTCCTGTAGTGTTAAGACACTCTGCTCCCCACTTTATACTCAATTTTTGAGACATTACTTGATGATGACCATCACAGCAAGGAATTGAAAATAATTAAGAGTTCAAGAATATTTAGAGGACAAACATGTATGGAATTAATGTGTATTGAATGTAATGCAGGATAGCTGCCAACTAATGTAATAGATTGTACCATTGATTTTGAAAAGAGCAACTGTTGAGTTTTTTACCGGTTCTTCTCAGCAGAAACCAGTGGTAGCTTTTTGTTCATATGATCATTAGACAATTCAAAAGTGCTTATAATAAATTTATTTGAATAAAGAATATTTTGAATTGAATTAATTTAAATATGATCAATGGGGGATTGAACCAGCAACCAAACTGACACAACTACCACATTTGCAGTCATACACTGCTCCTCTACCACAACAAACTCAATTTTTATTATATTAAATATTTTTTCTTGCAGATTGTCACAAACATTGATGCTTGTCAAGAATTTCCATTGGATTGTAATTGAAGACTCGGAAACTAAGACTAAATTAGTTGAGAACCTACTCAAAGAATCAACATTAAAATATACTCATCTTAATGTAAAGACACATAAATCAAAACAGTCAACAGTAAGTAACTTATATTTTCAATTATTTCTTCAAAACTATTATTTTATAGTATTAATGTAATAAATTTCAAAATAATATTTATACTCGATAAATTAATTCTATTTTAATTTAGCTTTGTAAATGTTTATTATATATAACCTGTATTTAGTCAGATGTTACATAATATGTATAAATCACAGTTCAGAGTTATTGTTATAGTTAAACCTGCGTCCAAATATAGCTAGATACACAACCGGCAATAAAAATAGAGGTTACAAAAAAGGTTTTCACAAAGTACCTCTTATCTAAATCTTATATAAATACTGGAATTATTACAAACAGTTTAATGTTTCAGGGTTTGGATATAAATATATGTTTGTTTAGGACAAAGCTATCCACTACCAGTTGGTATTGTGTATGTTTAAAATTTATCATTTTTTGTGTGTTTATAATTATTAACACAATCTATGTATTAAAGCAGTAACAGTTTACTATTAATATCATTACGATTTGTTTTTTGCTTCACTCTTTATTCTATATATGGCAAGGTGGGCAAAGACAAGTTAGGTGTTAAGACACTCAATTTCAATATGAGACACTTATCTGATGAGTGAACTCGACACCACACTTTATTCTATCAAAACACCTTTGTAGCAAGATGCTGTTCCGCTGATCTAAACCTTAATATAATTAATATATAGGAACAATAATTTTTAAATAATATAACTTTTTACAATGTTTGAAGATTTTAATAATTTAGGGGCAATTATTGCACATTGGCGAAGAGAAATGAATTACAATTTCTCTGTTCTGAGTTCTGCCACTAAACATGCAATGTCTCAATATTTGCATAGTGGAGTGTATTTACACTAGGTTTTCCTTACCCTGCAATATGTGAGCTACAGAGTGAAATCAAAGAATATATAGGATAAGGAATAAAATTTATTGATTATCTGATTAATTTATTATAAGGCATATCTGGAGATGTTTTCCGAGGGACTTTAGCTTTGAACTGATGTGTTTAGTTTTGTCTGAAAATTCTGAAACGTTTTTATTTAACTATTGTTAAAGGGCTAATATTTTGTTAGACTAGTATCAGTACTATTAATATAATTTCTTCCCTAACTTTTTTAAATTATAAAATTGGCAGTAATATTTTTCTCTTCTTTCATTATTAATTTGAACTTTAATATTTTTTTCTTTTAATTACAAATTCTGTTAATATATTCATATTGTTGCTATTAATATATTAATAAGGATTATCGATAATAGTGTTAAAAATAACCAAAATTAAAAAAATAATGCTGGATTTGTAAATTATGCATTTTATATTATTATTTACAGGCAAGTGGAGTGGAACAAAGAAACATGGCATTAAATTGGTTACGGGAACATTTAAAAGAATTGGAAGACAAGAAAGGTGTTGTGTACTTCATGGACGATGACAATACTTATGCGTTAAAAGTTTTTGATGAGGTATGTCAAATAAATTACATTTTAAATATTTTTACTTTATTTTTAAATAATCTGCTTCCGAAATTCGGGGGAAAGTGGAGAATGAAGTGTCTTAACACTAGGTTCCCTGCTATGTGTGGGAAACAGCATGAAGTTGAAAAAAATCTACTATTATAGCTTCTCTTTAGGTCAAATCTTGAATTTATAATTTTTAATGCTATAATTATAAATGAATTAGCATGGTAATTAATAGAAATAACCTTGAATGTAATAATTAAAATAGATAAGGAGTATAATGGGATAGACTTTAGCGACTTTACCGATTGAAAATAATATGAAAAATTGTATATGCATAACATGTTAAACTATTTCTTATTAGACTTATAAATTGCACTATATTTTTTCAGATGTAAGGTAAGTAATTGTTATTAATAAAAGTAAATATAATAATTTACGCAATTGTTAGAAAATATAGGAAAAATGTAGTTTTTTTTTTATTTTCTTAACATTAAAACCGTTATTACTCATTATTGTGGTAATAATGGATAATTATGTATGAAAATTATAGTATAAAACTGCTGTAGTCATTTGTTTCTTTGAATTTTGATATTATTATATTAAAGCGGAATGAGGCCAGCCGTGTTGATGGGAGACAAAGCTTGTAGATTCGATTCCCACTCAAAGAAATTACTACATATTTGATATTTTTATTTTTTCGCTCTGGTGTTGAGGCAAAGCGCGGCGTTGAGTTCCGCCATCCAACACGCAATGCCTCTGAATTTAGCGGAAAACGGGAAACAGAGGGTTTTAATACTAGGTTTGCTCTGCATACCGTGCTGTATGCGGGATACAGTTGCTCTAAAAAAAAGTGTAATGGAATTTGAACTCATAATAATTAGCAAGTGCAACTGAATGAGTTAGTCAGAATAGAAGTTTATATTAATATGCAAAAACATAATGCGGCGAAAGATGAATAAGACAAATAAACAAAATGCAATCAATGTTTTTGTTTATGAATAATTTGTAAAGTAGTGATATGTGAGTAGTTTGTTTATGTTTAAGATAGTTTATTTTAAATGCCATAAGAAAATATTTATATTTTAATATCTCGTTAATATACGAATTCTCTGCTTTTGTTAGAATGCCCGCAATTTAACTGAGGTCAAATATAATAGAGGTCTTTATAGCGTAGTAGGGTCACAGGTGTCCGACTGTAATCACGACGGCTGTGGGTTCGATTCTCACTCGAGGAATTGAATTATTTTATTTAATATTTTCATTTCCTAGCTCTGGTAACAAGGCAAAGTGCGGCGTTGAGTTCCGCCACACAAAACGTCAAGAATTCAGAAATAGTAGCTATATCTACTACAGATCGCAGAGTACTTATACTACCAACTTAATACCATTCAACAGAAAATTGTTTACGTTGAAATACGATAACATGCCATTAACACGATGCGACCTTGCAATAGCAGCATTCATTCATTCGATATATTATAATATTAAAGTTATTTCCTTAAATCTTCTATTATCTATTTCAATAATAAATTTGAAAAAATCAATTCTTACTAATGAAGACAATTTGTCCATTTCAGATGAGAAAAATTAATAAAGTAGGCGTATGGCCCGTAGGCATAGTCGGTGGTATGCGAGTGGAGATGCCCCTAGTGACTGATGGAAAGGTTTCCGGATGGAATGCAGTATGGAAACCGTTCAGACCATTCCCCATAGACATGGCAGGTTTCGCCATAAACGCGACGCTGTTCTTGGAGCATCAAGACGCGAAGTTCTCTAGAAAGGTTCAGTCAGGATTTCAGGTAATTCTGTTTCCAGTTACTTAATATCGTTTCGTTATATGTTCGTAAATGATACCATTTTTATTAATTTTATGACTGTTTTAATTAAATAAATTATGTTGTGAATGAAAAGTGTAAATAGTAACTTTAGTATGTTAAATAGAAATGGTTATTAATTATTTTTTTAAAATTATGAAACGCTTGTAAATTAAAAATAACTATTAAATACCGATAAAAATTAATACCAGCACGGCCCTGCGTGATAAGCGCTATCACGCTTTCACTCGCACTGTGTTACTATAGATATCGATCACTTCCTCTTATAACAATAACACCATTTTTTTTAAGTGTTTTGAGATTGTTTTGGTATAATTAATATTATAAATATTATTACATACAACGTGCAAGCTTTGAAGCCGTCGTGGCGCAGTGGGAAAAGCGTTTGTCTGTAAACGTGAAGGTTGTGGCTTCGATTCCCACTCGGGCGAATGAAATATGCAATATTTTCGGTTCTTTGCTCTGGTAACAAGACATAGAGCGGCGTTGAGTTTCGTAACTCAACACGAAATATCTTGGATTCGGCGGAAAGTGGGTAACGAAATGTTTCCTTTGCGTACCCTGCAATGTGTGGGATATAGCGTGAAACTGAAAAGAAAATAATTTGTTAGAATTGTAGCTTTTCAGTTATTTATGAGTGGTTTGAAGATATAAATAAAACAATATATGAAAATAATTTCAATCCAATCGGGATGGCTGCATCCAATTTATACAGGTGGAAGAGGCTGCGCTTCTTTTACTGAAACTGCATATAGGGTAAAATATTTCAAACCCAGAATTAAAAAAAATAATCAAGGTACCTCAACGGTTTGGACGTAGGATTTTTTTTTCATTTCACGATTTTTATCCATACCTGTATTTCGTGTGACGCACACATACGTATGCGACGTTGCCGCTTTGACAGGTAAGTGTGTGCGTGCCTATGTTATACTTTACAAATGGCGTTTTATTTTAAAACGATAATTTTATTATTTATTTTGTTTGAAAAAAAAACTTTTTAATTTTTGAGAATTATTATTTTTCCGAATTATATTAGGCTTTTATAGAGTAGTTAAATCTGTGGTTTCATTTAAAGTGGCGCTGACAATTCCACCCTGTATATAAACAATCACACAAACCCATTAAAATTTTAAATTTCAAATTATATATTAAAAATATTTTAAATTTATTTATTTCCAGGAAAGTGAAATATTAAAATACGTGACGACTAAAGATGAACTGGAGCCTTTAGCGGAAAACTGTACAAAAGTGTATGTATGGCACACACGCACTCAGAAACCTTCAATACTCAACCCAAAGAAATTAAAACACCCGCCTATACCCGACGATCATATTGAAGTTTGAAATTATATAATTTAAGTTTCAGGTATTAAATATGTCATTAAAAATATATAAAAATGACTTTAATAATAAAATTTAAAGAAATATTTAAGTGACAGTATATTAAAATCAATTTTATAATTTAGCGTCGATCGCTTTACGAGTCGAACAAATTGAATACAATAGGGTATTATGTTTATTTTGTTATAATTTTTTTCTACTTGACTGGTGCAAATGTTATTTTGAATCGTGTTATAAATAACCTTTAAAGCTATATTATTTATAATATATTTCAATTTATTGCAAGTTTCTCATTCCTTTGAGACTAAACTTTTTGATAATAACGAAAATTGAGTTATTATTTAGCGCTTTTCCAGCTAACTGTTAAAAAAGAATTAAGAAATACTTTTTAAAATCAGTTAAAAATAGGCAACATAACTTAGTAAAAGAAATTTACTGTCGAATCTTAAAAATCGTTTAATACCTTCTCAGCTATTTAATCGAAACTACCTTTAATATTTAATTTAGTATTAAAGGTTTGGAGCTAACATATTATACTATTGAGAAATTATAAATACGTTTATAAGAAACTTTAAATAAATTGGCAATAATTAATATATAAATTTAAGAAATAAAAGCGACTCTATAAATTTTTGTAATATACTTTTATAATTATACAAAATTATTTATTTAAAAAAGGAAACTGAAACAGCAAAATGTTCCAATTTAATATCGTGAAAATATTCTTTTTAAATTAAAATATGTAATATTTTTTTACCTTTTTTTTCACTTACGTTGTTTCGTAATTTTTTTTGTGAATTTAATTTGCTATTATTACTTACTATTAAATAAAAATCGAACTTTGAATAAAAAGAGAATACTCCATAAAAAAAGAATAAACAATCGTTACTTAAGTTCTATTATGAATTAGGATTAACCAGTATAGTATTAGTTAAGAAAAATAGTATTGCTATTTAACTAACAATTTTCCGTGACTTATTTGAACGATAAAAAATGAAAATAGAAAAAAAATCTTTATATGAATATGTATAAAACATATTTATTTTTATTTATACATAATATGTATGTATATTTAATCAAATCTAATGTCCTAGCTCCTCTTTCCACTTACACTAAATAAAAATTGTATATTATGTTCAGTACAAATGTACTGTATGACATTTGTAAAATAAAAAAAACCTATTTTAGTATTATAAAGCTTGTTTGTTTGGCTGAACGAACTAATCTCAGGAACTATATTGTTTCAAATTGAAACTCTCTTCGTTGGATAGTTCATTTATAGAGGGTTGCTGTAGGCCATATGAGGTAAAAGTTTAGAAACTTTTACCTCATATGGCCTACAGCAACCCTGCATCCAAGAGCATCTAAGAGCCTAGAGGCTCTTAGATTTGTCATACAAAACTCTTTGTCGTTTCCAATCGACCACGTGAGTGAAACTTCATGTTAAAGCTAATATTTTATTTAAAAAAACATATAATTATATTTATATCAGTATAAGTCACGGAAGATAATAAAATTTTAATTTTAAATCTTTATTCCATACTTTCAATCCAATATAAAATATATTTTAGTGCTAAGTTTTAACTATATATACATACTTAAAAATTTTATTTAATATATTATGATATTTCGTTTTAATTTCTTATACATAAAGTATATATATTAGGTTCTTTTATTTCTTTTGACTGTATATTCTATTATTAAAAAAATTCTCTAAACCTATTAACAATTGCAGTATTATCATATTTTCGTAAAGTTTTCTGTGGAAAATTTAATTGATTTCGGACGTAAACACAAATATTGTGATTTTAAAGTAAAGCTTATTTAGTATATACAAAACTTAATAAATATATGGCGCATGCTATAAAAAATGTCAAGTGATTTTAGGATAAAAATTAACAACCTTGTTTACAATGTAAAAGCTGTATGAACCATTCAGTCATTCAATTCATTTAACTGAATGAATTTATTAATATTAATTTAACCTAATAATAGTTAGAAATCCGTATTATTATTATACTTTTACATAATATATCTCTTTTAATTTATAATTTAAGTTACATCACATTATTTACTATCTAAATTAATATATAGCATTTTTCAGTTGTCTGAATCAATACAAAAAAGTTATAATATATTTTTGTATTTTGTTTTTTAAAAAGCTACTATGGCTATGATTGTCACAATGTTTTAAAAAATTTATTGACATTTGTTTTATTAATTCTTGTCAAAAACAATTAATATTAGCTACAACTAGCTTATTATTATTATTTTTGTTTGAGTTGTTTTAAATCACGAACTTCTTTTGTTCATGTTTATTTTTTTTATGATTTATCTTAAATTTTATTAAAAATAATGAAATTTTG
>JAEBDU010010278.1:0-18121 GCA_016802625.1 Heliconius numata | reverse complement strand
GTTAGTAGCTGGATTCCTGGAAGGCAAAACAATTGAGTGACGTTAGTGTCGTATAAATATTATAGCCCAAGAACCCAGAGCTGCCAGATCGACGTCATTTTAGCAAAGGTGAAATTTTGAGGACTATTAGTCTTACACGTAGTTAAGACAGTATGCTAACTCACTAACTTGAAAATGGGATCTTTTCAGAGGTAGAGAAAAATAACGGTATATCTCTTTCTGGGAAAATGATAAAGCCATCGGATTGATCTGGTTGCTTAGGGTCTGGGGCTAGAGGGGTCTTGAAATAGTCCGTAAATAATATATTTTAAATTTTAGATTTACTTTAATGTAATTTGCCCCAATTATAAAGAACCTTTATGACGTCTGGCAGAAGTAAAGGTTCACGTGAAAGAATGTGAAATATACATTTTTTACTTTAAAACATATATAAAAATTCTCTTCCTCACATAAGGGAGCGTTTTCAATTGACACTTCCAAGTGAAAGACCTGTACGCTCATGTGTAACTCTAAGAAAGCTTGAGTGCCCTATATTTAATACCTCTTTCTATGAAAAATCCTTCACAGTTCAAGCAGTGTGCTTATGGAACTCACTACCTAACTCTATACTGTCGGGCAATCCATTTCTAAATACTATTAAAATCAAATTAAAACAACATTTCTTAATCTCAATTAGAATCTTTAGTAGTCGCTTTGTCTTTTTTTTATTAATTTTCTTTTCCTGTTTCAACTCTTTTATGTCATTTTATATATTTATGTAGGTATAGTAATATTGATTAATATTATGTATATTTGTATGTAGGCTTATTATTATTATTATTAACATTATATTAAAATACCGCACCCGAATCATTTCTTTTAACATCCCCTACATTCAAGGGTTTCTGGTAGAGATCTCTATTAGAGATAAGTTATCCATTGTACACATTTTTTCTATTGTCATAAGTTTTCTGTACTTTCTTTCTTGTGTGGTACATAAATTAATGAAAAAAAAAAGAGATTTTCTACTTTAACGCAACTGGAAGTGTGTTTTAAGTTGGCACTGTCTCTGAAGGTTTTTTAAGTTAGAGAGTATGCATACAGTCTTAACTACATATTAGACTATCGACCCTCAAAATTTCAGCTTTGCTAAAATGATGTAGGTCTGGGGACCCTGGGATCTCAGTCTATTAATGTCAATATTTGTCAATATTTCTATGATAAAATGTCACTTGAAATGTAAACGTCTCATTGTGCATCTATATTATTAAATCTAAAAGCCACAAATTTCTATAATATTAATAAAGTGTTGTGTATTTGTGACTTACTAAATATGCCTTCTATAAGGCGGTGGACAAATTTAGGTAAAAGAATCTAATCGTACTCCCAGAACGTGAAGATTGCAATGAACGTGAGCACGATAGTTGACTGATAATGGTGCAAATTTGAATCGATCTGCTTTTTGTTACGATATATCAATTGATGCCAGCAGTGCCTACAGCTGTGTTGCTATTGAATCTATAAACTCAGCTTACCAATATTGTAAGGTTATTGTAATAACTCAGTTTGCTAATAAATTTGGTGGCGCAATGATTTTATTATAAGGAGGAGGATTGCCAGCGGTTCCACGTTCAATGCAAGCTGATGAACTGAATTCATGTTTAAAGTCCTCGAAATTGTGGAAACATGTCAATGTATTACATTTAAGCAAGAATATGAGTGTTATGTTGCAAAATGATCAATCTGGAGACATATTCTCTAAACAACTCATTGATATTGGTATCGCTGACTGGCTGCATCACCTTTCCTGATAGTTTTTGTCAGTTAACGTAATCAAAAGATGAACTTATTCATAAAGTGTTTCCAAATGTTGCTGAAAACTATTTATTCCATGGTTGGTTGAGCGAAAGAGCTTTACTGGCTGCCAAACACACTGATGTAAATGAATTAAATATAAATTTTCAAGATGGCATTCCTGGCAAAATAAGGACACATAAGTCAGTTGATACGGCAACTAATGAAGATGATGTCGTGAACTATCCACCGGAATATTTAAATTCACTTGATTTGCCTAGGGTTGTCGCCTCACAACCTTTAATTAAATCTTGAATGTGTAGTTATAATGTTGCGAAATATTAACCAACTGAAACTTTGTAACGGCACACGATTAGCGATAAAAAAATAATGAATAACGTAATAGAAGCAATCATATTATTGAAAGGAAAGTATAAAGGAGAAGACGTTTTGATGAATTCGCCCGCATTCCAATGATTTCGACTGACATACCATTCGAGCTTAAAAGACTACAGTTTCCAGTACGGCTTGGTTTCGCAATGACTATAAACAAATACCAGGGGCAGTTATTAAGTGTTTGTGGTATTAATATAGAAAACTCATGTTTCTCGCATGGTCTGTTGTATGTTGCCTGTTCCCGTGTTGGAAAACCATCGGCTCTGTTTGTTTACGCGCCAGATAACCAAGCAAAAAATAACGTGTACCATAAAGTACTACAATGAAAATGAAACTGAATTTAGAATAAGCAAAAATAAAATCAAATATAATAAGTAGGCATCATAATAAGATATCAGAAATTGTTATTTTTATTATCATTTTTAATGAATATTATGAGAATTAAAAATGATTTAAGTTTTTTTTTTTTTCTTACTAGCTGACCCGGTGTCGCGAATAGCAGAATACATATTTTAAAAAAAATCGACTGTTAGGCGATACGAAGTTCGCGGGTCTGCTAGTTTAATAATAAATTTACAGTTTCATATAAGCAGTACTATATAAATATATCAGTATCTCTCTCTCTCTATTACTTTTCTATATTACCGAGTTAGTTAATCCAACGCAATTCCTATTAATAACTAAACATTTTAATTTTATATTTTGATCATTGGGGGTCACCGGGGGTTGAAGTGCAGACCGAGAAAGGGAAAGAACCCTCAACTTGAGGGCCTCAAGTACATATCTAATTCTAATAATATCATTCAATTTTTATTTAGAAACGAGGAAATCTTGGATCTTGGAAAACCAATGGATATTAAATATATGAAGATTATTAAACGGCACTTACACATAATGGGCGGGTGGCCGTTTAATGAATTATATGAAGCATATAAAGAAGAACCCAAATATATTCCGCTAAGAAATTATAAGTTCTTAGTAGTGTTTTTAACTGCGATACTTCTAAACTGTTTATATTATTTAAAATTGCATATAAAGAGGCTTGATTTTTTCAAACTTGGACAAATATACATAGTTCTTTTCATGAATGTTGTAGCTTTGGTAAGTGTTTATTTGGTGGAACTAGATATTATTTAAATAATTTTAATTTAAGCAAAATAAATAATGATATCTCTGTCTGTCATCACATATGTGTCATACTATATCCAATACTTAATATAAATACATTCAGACAATACTTAAAATTTTATGTTTCTATTTGTATATTTTTAAAAATAAAAAAAAAATCGCTTTACCTAAATTGGTACCCATTATGAGGCCAGTCGTGGCGTGGGGCACAAGCGTGTGACTAAACGTAACAGGTTGTGGGTTCGATTCCTACTCGATGAAAAATATTTAATATTTACATTTCCTCGCTCTATCGCGTTATCTGTCTGTCTGGCTTTGAGTTCACCCAACACGCAAAGCCTCCAGAATTCGGCGGAAAGTGAAGAGGGTGGAGCGGCGGAATATCTTAACTAAACTAAAAAACTAAATATCTTATCGAAACTAAAAAGAGAAAAAAAAACACTACAGACACATTATTTTATTGAAGTTTTTTTCTTTTACTAGCAAAGAATTGCAATGCCGTTTATGAAATCTTATCGGACGACTGTTGCTGATTTCGTGTTAAAAATACACCTGTTTCACCATACACACAGATCGAACTATGCTACGAAAGTAAGCCAATATTTATATTTATATTTGTAGCTGATTATTTTGACTTATTATACAGTTTTTTTATTAAATAATTCTTACAACAGGGTAGACAGATTGCACCTAGTGTTAAGATACTCCGTTCCTCACTTTCCGCTGAATTTTGTGTATGCGGAATACAGCGTGAAGTTGATAAAATTTAACTCGATATCCCCAAACGTTCGTGAGATAAGGCTCTTTACAGACAAACAGACAGACAGACGAAAAACAAAGTGATCTTGTAAGGATTCCTTTTTTTCCTGTAAAAAAGTAGAGGAGCCTAAAATGATAGTAGCAATATTTTGTATTTCCGTAATCATATTACGTTATATGAAAAGTTAACAAAAAAGATATAATACTCCTTGGTTACTGGTGGACTGAAGAATTGAAGCCTGATTCAAAATAGTTCTCTAGTAGCGGAAACGAACCACGCCTAGTGACATATGTAGTTGCTTCTACTATTCAATTACTATACAGGGTGGAATTGTCAGCGCCACTTTAAATGAAACCACAGTTTTAACTACTCTATAAGAGCCTAATATAATTCAGAAAAAAAATAATTCCCAAAATTGAAAAAGTTATTTTTTCAAACAAAATAAATAATAAAATTATCGTTTTAAAATAAAACGCCATTTGTAAAGTATAACATAAGCACGCACACACTTACCTGTTAAATCGGCAACGTCGCACAAGTATGTGTGCGTCAAACGAAATACAGGTATGGATAAAAATCGTGAAATAAAAAAAAAATCCTACGTCCAAACTGTTGAGGTACCTTGATTCATTTTTTTAATTCTGGGTTTGAAATATTATGCCCTATATGCAGTTCCAGTAAAAGGAGCTCTGCCTCTTCCAGTTTCTTCCAGAGTTCTATAATTATGCAAGATTTTTATTTGCATAATTATAGAACTCATCGACACTATTAATTCTTATTTAATTCACTATTTTCGTATTCGCAGATTAATAATAAAGTCAATAAAATTTTAAAATATTTCACAACTTGGATTTTAATGGAATTATTTATGGGCACCGCTGCTTTCCATGTGATACCGTTATACAAGAATATACAATCAGGTATATTCATTGCAAGCGACCACAACTTTGAAAACGGCACCCTCTATGAACACGCTATCTACCACTATATGCCATTTGAAGAAAATAATATTATATACGTTATAATTTTCATACTGAATTTAATGTTAACATTTGATGGCGCTTCTTCCTTCTGCATATATGACCTTCTGATGTCCATAATTTTAATCCACGTCTCGGGTCATTTAAAAATTCTGAAATATAATCTTGAAAGCTTTCCTAGGCCAGAAGCAGAGAGAAGTGAAGGCAAAGCGAATGCCATTATGTACAGTAAAGAAGAATCTCAAAAGATATTTAACATGTTAAAAGAAAATATTGAACATCATAAACTGATTATGGGGTAAGAATTTTTTTTTTATGTTGCTTATTAATTATGTTTTTAGGGTTCCGTATCTCAAAAGGTATAAACGAAACTCTTATTGGACCCCTTTGTTGTCCGTCTGTCTTCACATTAAGAACATTTAGGATAGGTCCCTTGAAGTACAGAAAAAACCGATCTTGAAAGTCAACGTAATCAAAATATATAAAGTTTCATGTATCGATTTTGATGCATTTTGAAATTCATCGTGTTCAAAGTCTATAAGTGGACCTGCAGTTATGAAATTTGGCAAAAAGTGAGAACGTACAATAAAAAAAATATAGAAAAAAAACAGACCTACATTCCTGAAATTAATTCAGAAACCTCGGTGGGCGCCGACTCGCACTTAACATTTTTTTTTACTTATTTGTTTCATTAATTAGGTTTATGGATTCCGTTTTGAGTGCATTTGGAATTATGATGTGCGTTTATTATTTATTCCACCAAGTCTCAGGCTGTATATTGCTATTAGAAATGTCAGCTTTGGTAAGCACAATTTCATTCTTATAGGCTAATAGTAAAATGAACCTCTATTTGTTGTTGTTTAGTATTAATTAAATTAAATATATTTTATTCTCATCATCATCATCATCGAAGATGCTACAGCTGTGGGTGGGCTTTGTCCTGGTCCAGAATATTTTTCAACAGTATCCTATTCTTAGCTTTCTCTTTCTAATTAACTACGCTCAGAGCTCCCAGATCCTCATTGACTTCGTCCATCCATCTGAGTTTTGGTTTCCCCCGGTTTCAACTACCATCAAGTTTAATATTTAGCAAGGATTTGGATATTCTAGTTTTTCTCATTATCTCCACATGCACCACTTATCGTAGGCCAACTTTGATAGTTTTAATTATATATGGTTCGTCATTCACGTGGTAGTGGTTGTGATGATACCGGGTTTGCCAATGCTCATTTTTAGTACTCCACCGAAAATGCGTCTTAGGTGGAGTTCAGTTCAGAAACAACCATTAATTTTCCTTATTTCTTATTTAGCATCCAACTCTCTGATCCTCATGTTAATATCGGTCTTAATTAATACAAACTTGTTAGAATAAACTTAGGTACTATAACATAAACAGAAAATAAAAGAGACCGCTTTTATGCTTATATTTTTTACTTCATTATAAAAATATATATAATTGAAGGTTAAATAAATAAAAATCATTAATAATAATATAACATTATTAATATTTAACAGAATACTGAGGCTTTCATAAGTTACTCCCTCATGACTCTCGTAATGTTTCAACAATTAATACAAACCTCGGTCGTATTTGAACTTATTGGATCTAAGGTGAGACATTATAATCATTGTACTGCACAGAAAGGGTTTACAAGGATATCTAGTGTTAAGACACTCCGTCCCTTTCGTTCGTTCGTTCTGTTCCCCGAAACCAGAGAGTAGAAACGGAAATATACAATTTAATAAATATTTAGTTTCCTCGAGTGGCGATTTAAACCACAACCAGTTGCTTTTACAATCACACTTTTTACCCATACACCAGACTAGTCTCAAGTTCAATTTTTTGTAAATTATTTTTATATTTATATTGTGTTAGTACCATTTTTTGTTTTTAATTTTTTGCTAACCTCCAAATATTGTGAACACTCAGAGCAACAAGTTCCTTTATCTAATTCGACCAAATTCTTTCATTAACACATTATATCTGACTTGTCCAGATCCTACTTAACTATAGTATATTTTATTTTGTTACATTTTAGAGCGAAGCCATAAAAGATGCTGTTTATGGGGTGCCATGGGAATGCATGGATGAAAAAAATAGAAAAATCGTCTTATTTTTTCTATATAATGTCCAAACCCCTATTAGCCTTCGTGCTATGGGCTTAGTAACCGTTGGAGTACAGACAGCTGCGACGGTAAGTTTTTTTAATAATAAAAACTCATAGTCTTTAATGTACGAGTAAGCTTAATAAATAGTTATTTTAATAGATAACTTGTATGTTTCAGATTATCAAAACTTCGCTATCATATTTTTTGATGCTTCGAACCTTAACCAACAACTAATAATAGTATATTTTCAAGTATATACTTTTTAAATTACGTCTATAACTTAATTGCAATATTTAATTAATTTATGCACAAATTTTTTCTGTATATTTTTTACAGTTTCTAATTTTTGCATAAATTTTAACTTTATATTTCTTACACTTACTGCCATAACACCATGACATTTTGCATGTAAAAAAAATAAATAAATCAGCTTCACGCTGTATCCCGTACACAACAGGGTAGGCAGAGGGAACCTAGTGTTAAGACTCTGTTCCCCACTTTCCGCCGAAATCTGGAGGCTTTGCCTATAAGGTGGCGGAACCATTTTTAATTACATAATTAAAATAATATTGATTGTGTAACATTAAGAAACAAAGTAAACTTATTTTTATTAAAATTTTACATTATTTTAATTGTTTTATTTCACCTTTTATTTACCTAAATAATTACAGGACTGCGTAAAGTCACCATCGTATAAAAGTATTTAATCAGAAAACATGAGTTGTCTTTATAATACTATAAAAATATTAAGTTTATTTATTAAGTAAATACAAATCAAAATCAACGCCATTTTATTTTATAGAAATTAAAGTCTAGCCTAACTAACACTACTAATTCCGTGCCAAGTTAAACCTAGTTTAACGGCATCGCAGCTCGCGACTGGCGGTCGCTATCTTCTATAATATAATTAAACAGTAAATAATTGTGTCTGTACATTGGACATACTCGTATTTACAAAAAAAATATGTAAGTTAAAAATACTAATATACACGCACCCATTTTCAACTACTAGACGGATTTGAATGCAACTTTAATTATAGTATAGCTAGCAGGAAGGGAATACGCGAGTAGAGTGGGAATAGAACCTATAACCGTCGCTTACTTACTTATGCCTTTAAAGATAATATACATATATGAAACTCCAGCTGCAATGGGTCAATTATTAGTTCATCCTTTGCCTATAGGTAACAATTATAAATAAAAAAAACCAAATTAATCCACGGAAAATGCCTTATGTATTTTACATTTTTTATATGAATTGAAAAATGAAAACCGACAATTATGAAATATAAAGCGCTTCACCCAAGCTTCGTCTAAATCCGTTACATTTTAAAATAAGCCATAATCATAATTATTACTTGTAAATATTAAGTACAGTTTCATTTACAGTTCGTTGACCTATATATATGAAATCGAAAGGTCACTCACTCATCACGAAATCTCAGAAACTACAAGTGCTAGAAATCTCAAATTTTGCATAGGAGTTACTTATAGGACGTAGGTGCTCGCTAAGACGGGAATTTGCAGTATTCGACTTCTAAGAGGATGTTTTTGGGGTTGAAAGTTTGTATGAACCTTCGTTACTACAAATGCTAGGAGTCTCAAATTTTGCATTGACGTCACTTGTAGCACGTAGTTACTCATGGAGACAGAAATTAATAATAACGTAGTTCACGCAGGCGAAGCCGCGGGCGGGCCGCTAGTATTTTTATAAAAATCATTGATTTTAATTAAAATGTTGGGGTTACAGCAAAGTTAAACAAAGTACGCGTTCGTTCCCCTCAAATAACGCAAAATTTGTCTAAAAATGAGTGAGAGAACGGAAAACAAAATATCTTATATAGATTGTCTCTGCCGATCTTATTTCAATCAAGTATTTTCACATTTACTGATTTTTTATACAAATATATAATTTCAGAACCTTTCGCTAAGTTGAGCGATGATTTAAAGTAATGTGGTGATTTAAATCATTTGCGCGAAATACAATGAATGACAAACAAATATACATTAGATTTTTTAAATATAGAAGATTTAAATATTGCATCGTATTTCAAGTTAGCTTTTAACAAAGACTTCTGTATAATTATGAATAAAATATCATACCTTGTTGAAGTTCTGTGAAATACTAACTCTGTGGATGGACATTGTTACAATAAAACGTACAAAATGTTCTTCAATTATAATCAAAAGTAGGTTATTGTTGAAAGTAAATGTAAAAAAGTAAATGCTGATATTATTTAATTTTCAATTTCTATATATTTCATTTTTTTTTATTTCAAAAAATAAATTTTCTTGTATTCACTTTTAAAAAATTGTTGTAATATTAAACAACAATTTTAAAAATATTTTTGTCTATCCCAATTAAAAGATGAAATTTAGGCTAATTATATTAGGAAAGCCAGATTGACTGGTTAGACTTGAAATGGATAATTGGCCAAATTCTAATTGTTTTGTTCTAGAGTCTAGTCGGGGTCTAGTGGTATTCCTTTCTGGAATTCTATAATGATTCAGTTTCCCAATTATTATTACTTAAAATTTTATTAAATACTACCAAAACTTATACTTAATTCAATTTTTAAGCAAAGCATAAAAGAAATAACTGTTTATTCATTAGCACTAATTATTCTATTTTAATTAGCTACAAGGAAATATCTTCACCAATGGACCTAAGATATATGAAGAGGATTAAATTCCACTTACATCTCATGGGAGGATGGCCGTTGAACGAACTGTATGAAGCATACAAAGAAAAGACTAAATATATTCCTCTAAGACATTATAAATTTCTGCTACTATTTTGGTCTACAATTTTTATAAATTCTTTATTTTATTTAAAATTTAATTTAAATAGACTTGACTTTTTCAAACTTGGACAAGTCTATATAGTTATTTTTATGACTGCTGTAGCATTGGTGAGTTTCTTTTTCTAATGAAAAGTTAGAAACACTTACATATTATTATGTAATTTCGCGCATTTCCTCGACACCAGAGCGAAGAAATCGAGATATCATTTAAAATAATTATTTCATCTCCTAGAGTGGGTATTGAACTCACAACCAGTCGGTTTTACAGTCATACTCTGAACCCCTGCGCTACGACTGGCCTCTACCATGTACTTTACCATGCAAAAATCATAAAATAGTGTAAACAAAACATTAAAAAACTCCTTAACCAACAAAGTTTTCTACAGGAAAAAGCAAGGTTTTTTGTAGATATATATATATGCACATACAAAACTAACCCTAATTTTGTTATAGCAAAGAGTTTCGATGCCCTTTATGGAATCATATAGAAAGACAGTTGCTGATTTTGTGTTAAAAATACATCTATTTCATCATAAGCAAAGATCGAAATATGCTATGAAAGTAAGACAATATTATTTTTTTTACTTTTCTTAAGATATAGCATTTTCTTTATATAAAATAACATATATATATATATATATATATATATATATATATACTTATGTAAATAATTTTGAGATTAAAGCTAAATAAGATTTGAATACAGGCCACCAGCTGGGAAGAGTAAACTCTGGCGACGGCCTGCTGCCCTATGTTCCAGTCTTTATTACTATTTTGAATTCACAGGTACACAAGGAAGTCCATAAGTTATTAGAATACTTAACAACATGGATTTTAATTGAATTATACGTTGGTACTTCATCGTTTCATGTTATACCGTTATACAATAACATAAGATCAGGAACGTTCACTAAAAATGATCACAATGTAAATAACGGCACACTTTACGAATACGCTATGTACTTTTACATTCCATTTGAACAAAACAATATTATATTTATTTTTATTTTCATAATTTCTTTAATTTTAATATTTGATATTGGATCTGCCTTCTGCACTTATGACCTCTTGATGTCGACAATAATAATCCACGTGTGGGGTCATTTAAAAATTTTAATACATCACCTGGAAAATTTTCCAAGACCGGAAGCGGATAAGTATGGAAATAAAGAAAATGACTTTAGATATAATAAAAAGGAATCTCGAGTGATATTTGAAATGTTAAAAGAAAATATTGAACATCATAAGCTGATTATGGGGTAAGATATATAATATCCAATTGCTACAATAGTAATAGTATCTATTATACTCATAGCCTTAATATGGCGCAGCGGCACAATGGTGTGGCTGTAACGCGACGGTTGTGGGTTCGATCCCCACTCGAGGAAGTGAAATATTTATTTACGTTTATATTTCCATTTCTTCGCTCTGGTGTCGAGGAAAAGCGCGGCGGTGAGTTCTGCCCCTCAACATGCAATGCCTCCAAAATTGGGCAGAAAGTGGGGAACGGAGTGTCTTAACACTAGGTTCCCTCTGCCTACCCTGCTGTGTGCGGAATATATTAATATATAATTTTTTTCTTAATATACTTCGTTTTTGTTGTTTAGGTTCATGAATTCCGTTTCGAATGCATTTGGAGTTATGATGTTCGTGTACTATATTTTTCATCAAATAACAGGATGTATTTTACTTTTAGAAATATCGGCTTTGGTAAGATAAATAATAAAATAGCCGTGTATATTCTATTTAATATTTTTATTAAATAAAAAATTCATAATTTTTCTACTAGAGTATAAAATAAGATTGCAATATTTTTATTTTCGATTTGAACAGAATGCGGAGGCTTTTGTCACTTATGGTCTCCTTACTGCCTTCATGTATCAACAGTTAATACAGACATCTTTCATTTTTGAACTTATTGGATCTAAGGTGAGAAAGTTATGTTTTTTATACATTGTAGGATAGACAGAAGAGCTCTCTTCCTTTTCAGAGTCATTTAAATATTATAAAATAATTATGATCTAGCATTAGTAATAATGAATACGAAATATAAGATGAGAAACATGGAGAGATACGTTGTTTGTCATATTACTATCAAAGTACCTAATGACGATGAAAAGCAAAATGTTGATGCTTAAAGAGTCGATTGATGCGAACAAAAATTTACGAAAGACACAAGTAGGAGAAGTAGGGGCAACTCAAAGTTACGCACATTAATAAAACTTAAAGAATATATTTTACAATTTCGGATTTTAGAGCGAATATATAAAAGATGTAGTTTATGGATTACCATGGGAATGTATGGATGTTAAAAATAAAAGAATCGTCTTATTTTTTCTTTACAATGTTCAAGCACCTATAAGACTTAATGCTATGGGCTTAATAGCCGTCGGAGTACAGACTGCTGCGGCGGTAAGTATTAAAAGATTTTTGTTAACTGGATAGAAAACACTATTCTTAATATTTTTATCATATAATAATGTAAGCCTAGTTAAGTGACTATAAACCTAATGGTTTTGGGTTCGATACCCACTGTGGGAAATGGATATATTTAAAATATTTGCATTTCCTGCTCTAACAAAGAAAGCGCAAGCGCAGTTTCTCCTTACCCGCGACGTATAGAAGATAGACGGAAAATACCAAATTGAGTGCCTTAACACTTGTCTTTGTCTATCCCGCTATGTAGGAAAAACCGTCAAATATTTTTTTTATATAAGTAATAATTTAATTTAAATATGTTTTTTTTTTTTACAGATCATAAAAACTTCACTGTCATACTTTATAATGCTCCGTACTTTAGCTGATAACTGAATTATAAAAAAATAAAAATATTTCTTTTAACAATATAAATTTTGAACTAGCACATATTTACATCAAACAATGATTACTTCAAGCACTTCAAGGAAGTTATTGCACAGAAGTTATTGGCTTCGATAGACAACTAAAATACTTTGTATACTTATTTTATTGTGTGACGTTAATAAATTGTATTAAATATTATAAATAAACTTAGACATTCTTTATACGTGTTTTTCATTGAAATACTGTAAACATTTTTTTTAAAAAAGTCTAGTTGCTATTTAAATTCACATTGTCAGGCATAGGGTTAAAGTATAAAAATTTGGAATTTTAGCAGTTACATATATTGTGTTTTATCTATGTATATATTTGACATATGACATATTTTGACATTTGACAGTAGTTGTTGACGTTTAAATTTAGTTGATCGGCCTTTAGCGAGAATATGAATTTGTTATTGTACATGAATTAATACAATAATTATAATTGATGTTTGATATCTAATGTAAATAAAAAGTGCAAAATGCAGCAACAAAATCTATTGGAGATAGTTCCGGAAAAACTTTTTCAGACTCATTATATTAATGATATCGATCAAGTGCAAAAGAAACTACAATATGAAATCGAAAGAAAACGTGAAGAACTACGGGCCATGGTTGGGTATGTACATGGAAATATTTCAAAACATGAGCTGTATGGAAAAATATTTGTTCTTATTACCTGTCAAATAATAAATATAATATAATGGACTCTAGAGACTTCTTTACGTTCTAACATAGTACATATATATAAACATACCTTTATTATTTCATAAATGTAAACGTAATGCTTTTAGGGAAAGATATCGAGACCTAATACATGCAGCAGATACAATAGAAGAAATGAAGACTACAACTGGCAGTACATTGACACATATAAATGAAATGATTGTTGCTTGTAAAAATTTGCATGACACTCACTTGGTAGGATTTAAGATTGATGAACGACCTGTCCACAGTCAAAGGTATAAAGACAAATTGTTGCTTTGATAATATTTAAAACTGAACCGAGACAGTGTTTTAAATCTCAACATATTATTCTCTATACAATGTGCAAGAAACATCATTTACATTTTTCGGAGTATTTACCTTAGAATCGCATTACCCAATTGAACCTACTCAAACTTAAAGGAAAACTCACATTATCTATATATAGTGGGAACTAGAATTTTAATAATTGATATAGTTTTCAGGTCAACCCAGTCCAAGTTATCTCTATACAAATAAAAATATTAATGGAAATACCAGAAAAAATTTGGAACTGCATTAATGTAAATGATTATGTGAAAGCTGCACAGTTATACATCATAGCAAGGCATATTAATACAGGTATCTTTTGTTATTTATAATTCATTAGATAAATACTAAGATTGTCGGCTTTTAGTGTTAACCAGTTTTTTGTAATTATGTACTCATACTTTTTTATACCTTTCAAGAGTATAAAAAAGATACAAAATGTATTTTGTTACATATAGTAGAGAACAGAAATATTTTTTTGACATAATATACTTAGTTGTTCAGATTTTTTGTTTGTCCTGAGAATATAATTAATAGGCCGTTAGCAGGCTGCAATTTTTTAAATATTTATGAGACCTAATTCATTCTGATATTAGTTAAATATTATGTTTTTTTTTAATTACAGGCTTGCAATTACAAATTGGCAGTAAAGATATTCAGCCAGGAATGCAACAATTAAAAAGAATTATTCAACAGCAATGGTATTCAATCTCTAATTTGAGTGAAACCATAATAGACATGTGCAAACAAAAGTTGCAAGATGTTGATATTAGTGTTGAGGTACAGAAAAGTTCATTGGTTTCTTTATTTTATCAGTATTAATCTGTATCTTGCATATAGCAGGGAAGTCAGAGGGAACCTAGTGTTACCTTTCTTTCTTTATATTTCAGGTAGCCTGTTCCTGTCTCATAGGACTTTATTTACTCGATTCACAAACAATGATGCAATTATTAAACACTCTTATAGATCTTCATAGTAATTCAAGTTTAAAAACTACATTGCAATTTGATCTTGCTCAAATACTGGATGGTGATGTCAAAGCGCAGATAAAAAAGAAAATAGTGAATGGTGTCAAGATTGTTATGAAAACTGTAGAATTGGTCTTTGCTTGTTTTGTAGGTAATGTATTTAATAAAAAATATTATTTTTTTGTTTCAATGTACTTGACTTTTGGGTTATTAGTTATTCATGGATATAATAATTATACTTTCAGTTTTACACCTTTTTACAGCATATATCAGGATAGTCTAACAATAATAATATTAAGCTCTTCTTTTTCTTCTAAAAACTTCAGCTGTCAATCGTCATCTCAGTGTGTCATGGTGCAGAATTTTGTAATTACAATTAGAAGAATTTACTACATTCTTTATTAAGCAGAAAAATATTTTAGTTTCCTTGTTGTGGTAATAATACAAAGTGTGGCGTAGAGTTTCACCATTCAACACACATTTGGTCTACGCATTGTAAACAGAATATTTTAACACTAGGTGCCCTTTGTCAAGCTAATGTGCGATATAGCATGAAGCCAAAAAAATATTATATCAGTTTATAATCACTGTAGCACTAAATTTATTGCTTTTTTTCCAGAAAATGAAGGTGGTGCAGTATTAGAGAAGCTAAATGATTTGTATGAAATAAAATCTCCACCATTACTGGAGTTGGTGCAATTTAGTGACGCAGCAGCTTTAAAGCTATTGCCTTCGGGAGTCACTACATACAGGTATATTTTGTTTAATAATTCTAAAGAATCTTTTTATATAATTTAGTTTCTATGAAACTTTGAAAAATTAAACAGTGAGTGAATTAATAAAGTTGATATATTAGGAGTATTTATATGAGGCAATTTACTTATATTGTTAACGTGAAAAAATTAACGTTTAGCTAGGCTTTGAGTCCCGCTACATCCAAAGATTTACATATTTTCTTGAAATATTTTATTATTCATTTTATTTTTGTGCCAGGTTATCATCAAACAAAAATCTCCAGCCGCTAGCTAAACAAGAAATAACGCAAAGTGTACAAAAATGGAGTGTTTGGGTGCAGTCTTTCATAAATGATAATGTGCATGCGTTATTGCAGAACATTACAAGAGTTAAAGCTTTACATGAAATTAGAGAGGAGACTTTTAAAATTGGTAAATTTATTTTATTTTAATATCTTTAAAGTGTTATTCCACACTTAAAAAGTATTGGTACATATGCATTGAGTGCAGTTACAATTGAATGACGATAAAAGATTCAATACCATCAGGGGTGAAGTTTTGGCAAGAGCAGATAATCAGTTTATCGAAAAGGATGCATTATTTCAAAGTAAGCCATCATAAGATAGCATTCCAACATTCCACTCTCAATAATAATTTAGTTTTACATTATTCGTAGGGGAAACAAACAGTAGTAAAACATGGAAAATATTAACTTAGAAAACACAAAAAGTTTCAAATTAAGTTTTCATATTTTATGATTATAACATTCATTATATTTCTAGAATCACCACCAAAATGGTCAATAATATGCAATTCCCTCGACATACCAGCTGTGCACGTGTGGTGTCATTATTTCCAACCACTACTGACGTCTCGCGTCAAATTGATAATAGATAACAGGTGGCAGCGAGTATATGATACTTTCAAAACGCAGTTACTGGTGGACTTGACTAAGGTTGGTGTTAATTTAGTTTTTTTTTTGTTTTTATGATGTAATATAATTTTAGCTTCATCCTGTATCCCGTATATATAAAATGGTAACGAAATGTCATAATACTAGTTTATCTTGTTTCAAACTTTTCCAAATCGATTGTACGAATTGCCTTTCTAATATTCCGTGTTGCGTTGCCGAACTCAACGCTGCGCTTTGTCTTGGTACCAGAGTGAGGAAATAAAAATATTAAATAATTCATTTCTCCTAGTGAGAATCGAAATTTCAAAGTTTCAACCATTACATTTACACGCGCTGTGCCGTTAAATAAGTGCTTGTGAAATTATTTATTTCTTATTTCTTATAAAGGTGTCATCAGACAGTGAAATAGAGAAGGAATCAGATATAAACTGGTTCGTGTGGAAAGATCTCATTGGCGATACTGTTATAGAATCAAGAAACGATGTAGTGAAAGTTATGAATAATCTTATGAAAGGTATTTGTATTTTTTTTGTAATGTAAAGATAGATTTACTTTCAGTTTCGTACTCGCATATTGCAGAGTAGACAAAGGGAAGCCAGTGTAAATTTCCGCTCCCCTTTTTTCGAGACATTGTGTCTTCAGGGTCGGAACTCGATGGCGCGTTTTGTCTTTTTACCTTAGCAAGAGTTTCTTCAAATTGAGAATCGATTCCACTGCCATCTCGTTTACAGTCAAACACTGCACTGTGTCTTATATATAGATAAAATAATATTACTTTAATATTATAATTCTTTCTTTTTAACCGACTTCTGCAAGAAAAGAAAGTTATCAATTCGACTGTATTTTTTTATTATAATACATATTACAACAGGTATGTCGCGCCAAGATCGTGGTTTCACACAAAACTTGGAAAAGCTCTGTCAAGGCTTAGATGATGAATTACAGAAGCTTCTGGAAGATTTGAAAGACTATTTGTATCAGGAGAAGAAGAAAGACAAATTAATTGTATTCGACGAAGAAGATAGTGTGGAACAAGTTTACATTGATAGAGAAATAGTAGAAGAATATTTGAGGAATACATCTGATAAAAATATTTTAAAGTAATTATTTTTATTTGTATTAAAAAATATATAGTGATACAAATTTTAATACAGCCAGGTTGTCGTTAAAATTTAAGAAATATATACAGGTAGAAGTGTCCGCGCTCCTTTTACGGGAGCAGCACATTATAGGGTAAAATATTTCAAACCCATACCTAAAAAATAAAAAATCTCTTCTTTATATAAGGCTTTTATAGAGTAGTAAAACTGTGGTTTCATGTAAAGAGAGAGATCCACTCTCTCTATATATATATACATATGTTCCTTTTTAAGTATCTCCGACAATGTATAAATTCGGCAATAAACGGTCGCTTTTTCTTGTATCAGAGCGAAAAAAAGTAAATTATTAAATATAACAATATATTAAAAACGACATGGATCATTAAGTCATACATATGCATCTAACAATCTAACAACTTTACAGTTTCTCTTAAAATTAGTAAAGCATCCAATGGAAAACGAAATGACTTACACAATGTTCTCTATAATTTTTTTTCAGCATGATAAATTACATAAAGGCGTGTTTCGAAGAACAATCTCTGCAAACGACAGAACTACAAAAGAAAACATTATGTATATATACAGCGCGTTTCCTTCAAGCA
>JAEBDU010010277.1:0-14717 GCA_016802625.1 Heliconius numata | reverse complement strand
CAAAAATCATATTTTTACCTTCTATTAGTTGTATTAAGTCCCCCTGAAGTGTTTTTTTTAGTTTATATTCAATGTACAGATTTTACCCCCTTAACAGTTTTATTATATATATAGATTAATGTTTTACAATTATGGATTCAAATCTCAGTTGAATAAATAATTATCACAATTTTTAATATTAAATTCAGAAAATACCTATACTTGAAATCATTTGTAGAAAAATAAAATACGTAAACGATCGTTTTGGCTATTCTATATCTTTATTATTAGAAAAGAAAGAAAGAAGAGAAACTAAAGCTTATATAATATCACAACAGGCATTAATATCTTTCTTAACATTTCTTAAGTTACATGTACACCGGTAGTACCTAGTAGTCTCTAAAGTGTAGATTGTGTAATTGAAGACTCAATTTGCAGGAGCAGCTGAATAAAGAGTTAATTAATACATTTATTTCTACAGTTTTATTCGGATTAAGTAAGGCGAAATGAGAATTTATAACTAGTTTATATAGAAAACTTTAAATATGAATGTTGGATATAAACACGATGGTATTAGGTTCGATTTCCAGGAGTAGGAATGTATTGTGTAGTAGGAATATAATAGAAGTTGCAATATTTGGATATACGTCCGAACTCAACGCTACGGAAACTCAGGTTGTGGACTTTTAATGTTTTCTAAGACAAAGTAAGCCTTAAAAAAAACTATCCACCACATATCTACAGTTTTTTCAGTATCTCAAATATCTAATTTTCGTTACAAAATTAAAACGGCCTCCAACACTTCGAATTAGCTAAGAATGTCGTGACATTTTTATTATTGTATTAGATTAGATCGTTCATTTGAAACCTCGCTATAGGCTTTTGAGAACATTTTCCTCAAAGCCTATAGCGAGTTTTCAAATGAACGGTCGGCAAATAGGCAATCAATTAGACGGCGATAGCTCTACGTACACTTACCAAAGGAATTGGAACTGTCGAAATGAAATGCAAAGATGTTCTTGACACTTTAGAAATAAGATTGTTTTACTAAAATAATAGCATATATTTTTATGGTAATATTGCAACGAACTGATTGATTTTTTGTAGCTATCGGCATATAGAAAGATAGCTAAAGAAACTTACTTACGGTGACTCAACGCTGGCTATGGGTGGTAAGGAAATAAAAATTACTTGAGTGGATATAGAACCTACAACCATCCGACTGTAAACGCACAATTCTAAGTGCAATTTCTACTCAGGGAATTAAATGTTCAATATTTTTACAGTAGGTTCCCAGGTTGCTTGCCCAGACTAGCCTGCAATGTGTGATGTCCGATTTGCTAAAAATAAAAACGTAGAACATGCAAACTAAATAACCATTTGCATGTTTAAATACAATGGTTTTAAAATGAAAATGAAAAAATAATCCCAAATGCGCCTCCAGCTATCTTTTTATGAGCGCTTAATTTACAGCTTAAACTTCCTTTGAAAAACGCAGAGAATGTGCTCAGCGAGGATTTATTGACGCGATACGTCATTTCGAATGGATGAAACTCTACTGCGAATGCGTACTACTTCACGGACTTTATTATTAAACTTGCATGGAAAAAATGTATTTAAAGGTTTTGTAATGTCAGCTATCCGCTGAATCCCGCTTATAGCAGGGTAGGCAGAGGAGGGAAGAAACGTAATCCACTTTCCCTTGATTTTTTGAGGAATTCCGTGTTGAGTAGCGGAACTCAACGCCGCGCTTTGCCTGGAAATTTTAATAAGAATATATTACTTAGTATTAAGGATAGTAACATATTTTAGAAAAAGTAACCAAAAAAAGATCAGACAATTGAAATAAGCCCTAGACCGGGATAGTTGGCGCTCGATAAGGGAGGCCTAATTTTAGCAGTGGACGGCGATAGGCTGATTTAAAATAAAACAAAAAAAATATACTACACTTCTGCGAAACCGTCTAAGCATTTGGATGGAACTTGCACAGGTTCCAAGTCTTAATCTCCCACATAGCAGGATAGGCAGAGGGAAGCTGGGAATCCAGTGTAAAGGCACTCCTTTACCATTACAACACTTCCCTTCCCCACTTTCCAAACTCAATGCCGCGCTTCGTCTCGATGATAGAGCGAGAAAAATCTAAATATTAAATGTAATACGTTTGTCTTATAGCTATTATCATAATTGATTATATTAATTTTTCTTTTTTAATTACTTTTTCAATATTTTTAATCTGTTTTATATTTTATACTTATTATCTATTCTTTAATTTTTTTTTGTTCTAACTTACGTACTTTGAATTTTCGTGTTCATTTCTAAAATATATACAAACGTTTGTTAGCGCGTGGAGCGGACCGTAGCCACTGGCAGCTTCCTTAAAGAGATACTCGTCGGGATGCTGTAAACATCACTTACTGTATGCGACACGATATGTTTAGAAATTCACTTAAAAATTTCAAAAACCTCAATGCTGTCGCGTATTTAATATATTTATACGGGAAACAAAAACTTTGGACCCTTTTTTTATGAAGATTGCCCGTACGGAGGAATATGAAAGCACACTTATAGTTTACTAGCGGACTCGCGCGGCTCCGCTCGCTTGAACTATACGAATATTTTTTAAATCATCATCAGCCTGTCCTCGTCCACTGCTGGACATAGGCCTCTCCAATGGCACGCCACTGAGCTCGATCTTCAGCTCTTCGCATCCAGCCGTTGCCCGCCACTTTTTTAAATATACATTATTTATGAAATTATTTTCAGCATAGAAGCTGAATTCTAATAAACCATGAAACACGTTTTCAATAAAACATTTTTAAGAGTATGAATTTAAAATTTTATAAAAAGCGGTGTCGGTCGGCTTTTTAGAGTAGATTGAAAATGATATGACGCGTAGCGCTTAAAAACACGATTTTATATAATTTTCTCTTCTTTCTTCTCTTCTTTTTTTATATGCATTTTTTATTTTTATCGTCTCTTGTAATTGTTCCTTGCTCCTTTAACGGTTGAGAGAAGTCTAGTGGCTGTGTACTAACTTAGTAGTTGAGTGTAAAGAAAATAAGACGAACCTAAGGAAATACGTAAGTGGATCCTTTTAGGATTGTGTTTTTTTCTTATCTTGGCTTTTAGTTGGACTATTAATTATTGTAAGTACAGACACGTCCTGTTAACAAAATAAATAACAATAATATGTTATATCAAAAGAAGTAAATAACTTGTTGATTTAAAATACATATTTTTTTGGAAAAAATATGTGTGAGCTAGTAATAATGGCAATTTTTTAACCGACTTCTGTAAGAAAAGGAGGTTATCAATTCGACTGTATTTTTATTTTTTTTTATTTTTTTTATGTTTGTTACCTCATAACTTTGAACTGGGTGAACCGATTTTGAATTTTTTTTTTTTTAGTATGCATTTAGGCACATTTAGATTTCGAAAAGAACTAAAATAGAAAACTAACGTCACGAGTTGGTCTATCCGTCCGTTTTCGGATTATTTTTGATTTCTGGGACATTCTGTATATATACACATATACTACTTACATGTTCCTTATAACACCTCTTTTTTTCGTCGGGGATTAAAAAGAAAAAAATATATAAAATATTTTTGCTGACGCTACAAGCCTTACAGTGTTTACATGGTAACAAATTGAATTGCCAGATGATAGCCGGCTTACCTTGACGGTGTCTAAAATGAAGTCGAAAGAAGCGAATTGTTTGCGTTCTCTCACTAATATAAATTATGTAGGGCTCGCCAGTTTCTCGCAAAATATTTAAAACCTCTACAATTTTTCTTATGAGACCAAGTGTAAACAAATTTTCAATTTCTTTTTTTATATCAGGACAAATATTGGAGCGTTTAATTCTTGAACTAGCGACCCGCTCGCGGCTTCGCCCGCTTGAACTACATAATTATTTGTCTGCTAATCTGAATTGTGTGGAAATGCTTTGTGTGGGAAGCGTGAAGCTAAAAAACAATTTTTTTGATAATGAAGTTGCTAACTTCATAAACGTCCTTTTAATTGTATTTTAGAATAAAGCCTAGTTTGCATTAAATATGATAAATATTTCTCGGTACTTTCAAAGTACTTTCGTCTGAAACTTTGTTCATTTTGAATTTAATTAGTTTGATTGGATAGTATGAAATAATAAACAATTAAAATTTCATAAATATATAACTGATGTATGTTTAAAAAAAATGAAGCTTCTAGGTCCCACCGAGACTTGAACTCGGATCGCTGGATTCAGAGTCCAGAGTGCTAACCATTACACCATGGAACCGGTGCCAGCTACGATCTAAAGTAGAAGCCTTTTCGTATTCTTTTGATTTTAATATAAAAAGTAAATATTTTTTTTGGTATCACTAAATAATATGTACATATATATAAGACCTCATAGCTCATGTCCTAAAAACATACATTTCTCAACTCCACGCGGTTTCCCCCTTGCAACAGGATAAGCAGAGGGCTTAGCGCTAAGACACTTCGCTCTCCACTTCCCGCTGAATTCTGAACGTATTGTGTGACCAATGGCGAAACTCAACGCCGCGCTATGCCCCGACACCAGAGCGAACAAGTTCAAATATTAAATAATACATTTCCCCGAGTGTAGATTGAACCCACATCCTGATGCGTTTACTTATACGCAACCATTTTCTAAAACACCTCGCTTCAACAGTAGCTGTACTCGTAGTGTTGCGAAATGAACCTCACTTACTTGAGTGTCGTTCATTTAGCTCGGAATCGTTTTATCGTGTTTCCCGAAGCGAGAACAATACTGCTACGGTCGTAATTTACTGATTTTTGTATTCATTTTGCTCCTTAATTAAAATCTTTGAACTCTTTGAACTAAAAATTTACTTCAACAAAATTAAATAACCCTTATTTAATAAATTTTTATTTTTTGTTTTTTTGAATTTGTCTTACGAGAGTGAGGAAGAGACAATAAACGAATTAATTCCTCGATTCCTATTATTTATATTTATACTTAAAAAGGTTGAAAAAATGTCTTATTTTGAGAGTTTATTTATACCTTGGTAATAATTTGCCATTATTTTATTTCTTTATTTTCAATCTGTATCCCGTATATAGCAGGAGAGGCAGAGGGAACCTAGCGTGAACGCACTCCGTTTCTATATAATTTCCAAATTTCGAGACACTACATTGTGAATGCCAGAACTTAACGTCTAGGTTTGTCTTCTAACTCTATAGTAAGAAGTCTGATTGGAATTGAATATATGTATTTCTAAATAATGAAAAAGCGTTAAATAATACTATACATCAAGTAAGATTTATTTATATTTACATTATACGTCTCTACAAAGACATTTCAGATAATTTAGTACAAAAGTGTTCTTTCAAGGGTCTCACGAAATTGATCTCGACTCTGCAAATATTTGGTCGTTAGTCTTTGAAATGTTTCAATTAATAGTTTTTGGCCTGAATAAATTTTGTCAAAAGTAAAATAGAGGGCGTAGTAACGCAGCGGAAACAGTATGACTGAAAAGCTTTTCAATAAGTTGTACGTAATGTCTAAAAAATTTGGATGTTGTGTGGAGGAGGTAGTGTCTTTACTCTTATCTTAATAATTTATAGTTTAGAATGGTTGATATCATATTCTTATTCTATAATATTACAGGCATATTTATTATATTTTTAGTCTATTTTTCGAAGAGTTATTGATATTTAAAATATATGCATAAAAGCGTGAAATTATTTTCATAAAAGGATAAAAAATAGATGATTTATCACGAGGTCCTCTATCGTAAAGTGAGATAATTCTCTAGGGCCTTTTTCACAAGACGTCTGTGAAAAAAGACTTAGAGTTAGAGGTCTTTTCTATTTTTATTTACATCTACATTTTAATAATTTTCTATTCAATTTCGCTTCTTTTTTTTCTTACTTAACTGAGCATTCTATACTGAGAAGATCAAATATTTCCCCCAAAATACATAACGTTATAAAGTAATAGCTTCACGTTATACCCGTTCATATCATATGTTAAACCCGGTATTCAAAAAGAACCGCATATTGAATGAGGAAAAGATGACTGTTTATTCCACCGAATAGGAATCGAACTCATAACCCTTACGTATACAAAAAAACGCTGTCACTGCGCTACGATGGTCTCAAATGGAAGTGTTATAATTATAATCGTAGCACATTCTGCTATTATAGAAATTCAATATGAAAGGCATTAGTTGGACGTTTATGAGGTGTGGATAATTTCGCCGATTAGTGTTCAAATTGCTGCAATACTGATGCATTGAATCAGGAATGAAATTTAAGGGCAAAATTGTGTTGTGTGTGAAAAAAAAAAACATGGTGTTACGACTCTCTTCCCTTTACTTTCTTCCCATTTTAGTAGTATAGTGTGTCGAGTGAAACCTAAACCTTGTATAGTAATCGAGTGAAAATTGAGCTCAAAAAGACTTCTTAATAATGTAACAACAGAGTTAAAGATAAAGTAAGGAAGGCATGTGTATCTTACTGTTAATATACTCTACTTTCCACATTCCCATAAGGACACTTCCGTTCCCGACTTTACACTATTAAATATTTCATATTCTACAACCAGCCGCCATTACAGTTGCACGCTTGGGCCCCTGAATCGCGACTGGTCTCACTACTGGAAAAACTACTAAAGATTTTAAGCACTAATTTAAAACTACTAAAAATAAATACTCCATTTTTACCACAATTTTATAAGAAATTTCCTCCATTTTTACGGCTTTTTAATTCATAATATGTAGACTCTATAAGTTGGACAGTTTTTACGAGTCTAATATTTTTTTCATCACATAAACCTCCTACGATTGCCGATGCGTATTAGATCGTCCATTTCCTGTACAGATCGTTATTTTCCTTTCCATGTCCATTGCTGTAATAAAATTGTATGAGAAATCCATATAACTTGCGTTGATTATTTCTTTGAAGTAATGAAATCCTGTTTTTGTGGATAAAATGTTTAATAACTATAATAAAAAAAATTATCAGCTTCACGCTGTATCCCGTTCAAATACTTTTGTATAATTTGTTTAATAATATACATTATGTAACATACATCAGACTTCAAAATAGTAAATTTCCTTATCTATATATATAAAAGGACTTGTCCTCACTGACTGAGGTAAGACGGACGCACAGCCGTAACCGCTGTGCGTAGAAACGTGAAATTTGGACAGATGTTTACTTTCGTAATCTGGACATCCACTAAGAAAGGATTTTGAAAAATTTTTACCCTAAAGGTGTGAAATAGGGGTTCAAAGTCTGTATGGAAAAAAAATTAAATCGGGGCCGATTCTTATAAAATTTGAAATTTAGATTTTTAAAAATATTTAATTGAACACGTGTTTCATCGTTTTCTAGAATTCTTCCCCTAAGGGTGCAAATAAGGGGTTGAAACTTTGTATGGAAAAATCTTTAAATCGCCACCGTTTTTTATAAAATTTGAAATTTAGACTCTTAAAAATATTTCATTGAACACATGTTTCGTGGTTTATTAGAATTCACCCCTAACGAAGCTGCGCGCGTCCGCTAGTATTTATATAAAAATTCGAATTCATTCTACAACTTGCACGTACTCGGGAAGGAAGATAGAGATGCACGTGCGAGCGCAGTGGCCTACATACTCCATCAGACTTATTGCATCAAAGTAAATCAATATTCGAAAGTTAAAACTCTTTATTAAAACTGTTCTAATATTCTAATGTATCAATCATCGTTCAATTTCGAGACAATCGAGAAAAGGTATCGAGTATGACTGTAAAAGCGAAAAGCGAGAGTCGTAGTGTGTGCTCTGGTTGAGACGACGTTGAGTTCCGCCACTCAATAGTTCATGCCTCGAAACTTGGTAAAAAGTGGGGAGTTTAATGCCTTAACAGTAGATTTCCACTATAGTCTTCTATATGAAAGACAAAATAACTTTTCCTTCCTATTTTGTAGGAACTTATTGTGTATATTAACTTTCGTGCCTCATAAATTAATGTGATAAAAAAGCATTATTTTTTATATTTATACCACATCACATATATGTTAACATGTACTATCGCCATAATTACCAATTATTATATAATTACTTTTACGCCATAATTACTTTTTTGACATTACAAAAAACATTTTTAAGCAGTTACCATAAAATTTGAATTCACTACTATTGCGAACTATTAAATATACGAGTATGTCCAACAACAGCACCATATAGGAATCATTAAACGAATGATAATTAATTTATTAACACCACATACACAAAAGCTTATGCAATTAAATAATAAATTAATAATTACTATAATGAAAGCTGTTATGCATAATATGGCATTGTTATAGCCTAAATGAAAAGATTAAATTGAGCCGTGTCCAATTAGTCTTAACAATGTGTGATAATAGCCCATTCAAGATGTGTGGACTAATGAATTCTTAGAAAATGTCTTATAAAAGATGCTGGTATCTTTTATCTTTTCTTAATAATGTGCTTGTATTATTTATTTATTTAACTAATTAATTACTTTATTGTGCACAATTCAATATTTATTTATAATTTTGAATATATTATTAAGTAAAGTTTAGTGATATAGATTCTCTTAATTGTATTAATATTTAAATATTACCATTTATAGTAATTATTTTCCAAAGTTCTGATTATATTAAATTACTGCCAAAAAGTTTATAGTTCAATGTAATAAAATTTAAATTTCATTCTGTCAAGTAATAATGAAATCGTGATCAAATTGTTGAGTTTAAAAAATAGAATAATTGGATTAGTAAAAAAGAAAAGATTTATAAAATTTAATAGTAAAATTATTTAAATTTATCAAACATTTTTATTAGATTTTTTTAACTTCAAGACATTACTATATCCCGTATAAAGTAACGTGTGGTAATCATACCATACACATCTTTTTATTTTTATTTATACATATAGGCTATTATTATAAGCACTTTTGAATCGTCGAATGAACTTATGAACAAAAAGCTACCACCGGTTCGGAAGGCAGTTCTGCTGAGAAGAGCCGGCAAGAAACTCAACAGTTGCTCTTTTCAAAATCAATGGTACAATCTATTACATTAGCTGGCAGCTATCCTGCATTACATTCAATAGACATTAATTCCATACATTATCTATCGCGATAACAGTTATTACAGTATAAAATTTCCAATACCACAGTTAACCAAAACGAAACTCAGTTATAGATATTGCAAGATATATTACAAAGTTGACCCTTTAAGTATTTTGTTACCGAAGTATTCTATAAGGTTTTACGATCCTCTCACTGAGAGGACGATATTTTTAAATCATGTTCAAAGGATAAGTTACTTTTGTGTGTTTGCTTTGAATTTTTTCTTTTGGTTACAAATTGGAAAAGGCCTGGATTTTTTATTAAATGTTAAGCTTCGGGGCTGTTTATAATAAGGTAATTTAGAGTTTTTTTCAAATATTATATTGTAAAATTTAATAAAATACTAACCATTTTAAAAAGACCGAAAGAGATATTTAAAATAATTCACGCTGTATCCCGCCGAACATAGCATGGGAGGCAGAGGGAACCTGGGAACCAAGTAGTGTCTTAATGAAAGAGAGTATTTCAATACTCTCTTTCATTAAGACACTTCAGTTCTCCAATTTTACGCCGAACACCGGCATTATGGGTTGTCTTATTACTAGGCAAAGCGAGAAAATGAAAAAAATTGTTAAGAAGTCCCATTCCAAAATGCTATGAAAATTGGGCGGAACGAGGGTAATATCACAAAACTCCATTCTCCTCATTCCGTTCTATTTTCGTGACTTTGAGTGGCGGAACTCAACGCCGCGCTTGCAGCTTCACTTATTTTCATCAGCTTCAATTTCCCCAAACACGTATCGAACCCACTACCGTCCCGCTTAATAGTTAATAATTAAAGTAATAATTACAACGTAATAAAATAAAATTCAAATTAAATAACTATACACGATAGGAGAACGATAACGTAATTTCCATATCAAAGAAATGTTTTTAAAGTTCACAGAATGAACTCTTAACGGCGGTATAGTCGAATATAATAGGCCCTTTGCTTAGATTTAGGGTTGCTTTGTTAATATGCGTAAACGTTCGTGTTGACTTTAAAAGGAAAAGTTAGGCGAAATATACTTTTTTTTTCAATGAAAGTATGAATAATGCATTGAGGCCGTATTATAACCTCGAGCCCTATAGATGTAACTGGGTGATGAGTAATGGAACTTTTTGTATTTCTCTTTCTAGTGAAATAAAATGCAGCGTTGAGTTACGCAGTTCAGCACCCAGTCTTGACTTTAAGTTGAAAAGGAACAATGGATTCTTTGGAAGTGTCTATATGTCTCAATCTCGATTTAGAGGAGTATTTATTTTTAGCTTCGTTTATGTAGAATTCCCACTCGGGGAAGTGAGATATTTATTTACGTTTATATTTCCCTTTCTTCGCTCTGGTGTCGAGGCAAAGCGCGACATTGAATTCTGCCACTCAACACGCAATGCCTCAGAATTCGGCAGGAAGTGGGGAACGGAATGTCTTAAAACTAGGTTCCCTCTCACGCTATATCCCGCACATAGCAGAGTAGCCTACCCTGCTATGTGCGGTATATAGCGTGAAGCTGATTTTTTTTTGTTTATTTAAAATACGGCATTGAATTTCTCTAACAAACACGGTATTTCTAAAATGAACGGAAAGTGGAGAACAGAGTATTGGGATTTATTATATTACAATATTGTCTTCCCACAATCCAGAATAATCCCAAAACACGCTAAGCTTACATTGCAGCATCACGGTATAGTGGGTGGCTTACACTGCTATAGGTACCCATCACATACCTCAAGTTACCTATAGAATATAGACAAAATCGGGCAAGCTACAAATGTAAGACTACCAAAGAGATATCAAATGTTTACAACGTGTCTACATACAAATGAGAATGGTAAGTCGATGGCCGTGGATTCGCATAAATTACAAAGACTTGTCACATTGTGGCCTTAGCGGGCGTGGATGCGGTACTTCGACGCTGTGCTCACCAAGTTCCATTTCGTAAATCCAGATACTCGTATATACTGCAACATATTGGTGAGATTTTGGGATGTAAAAATAAAATAGGTTCTTCGCGTTACGTTGTAAAAGATAATGTTGCTTTTATTTCTTGGTTCACATCGATGGTTTGGAGTGATCCTATTTTAGTCTATGTTTTTAAATTTAACGTTGCATTACTGCTTCTTCGATCTTTTTTTTGCAAAGGTTTAACTGAAAAGCCTTAGTATCTTAGTAGAACACCGGCTTAGAATAGTACCCTGGTACTGGTTGTGTCGTAAGTATGTAAGTACGAGTCACGTCGCCAGCAATGGCAACACGTATGGACATACTCCACCGGATCATCACCACCCCCGGCATTTAAAACCAGCGTTAAGTAAATTAGGTAATGCCGGGCTCCAATGCCCAACCCCTTAAAGGCCTGCAACTCACCATCGCGAACAAAAAAGTAAGTAGAATCGTCGAACTTACAACCATCGTGTTTACATTCCACTGAGCCACAATGGCCTTATATCAAATAGTACATCATCCACAAACCTGGCATATCAGCGCCCAAACATCGCGGAGTGCCGGGTTTAAGTACAATATTGTGCTACTCCAACAGAGCTACGTATTCACGTGAGGCGCGCCAGACTCGCCGCTCGGTGAAAACACAATGCATTATATTGCAATTAGGAAGGTTAATTTAATTGTTCTGGAAGGTCGTAGATTCAAATCTATTTTGGAGTACCTTTTTTAATTTTAACATGTGCTTATTTATATAACTAGTATCTATTTATAATATGTTAAGGGTGCAGAATAAACGTTATGTCTTAGCAGTTAAGGAGTTCAATTGTAACTCGGAGGAATAACTTACTATCGCTTCCCTCTCTAGTAAGAAAACAAAGCCTATAGTTGTATATAAGACTATAGTTATATACTTTTTAGTGCCTCGCGCGTTTTGGGAACTGTCGGTGTTCAGAGAGTAAAATTTTTTAAACGTTTCTACAAAAGTAAGTAGAAGCGTTTTTAGATTTCAATTTTGCAACGTGTGTTTCCATAACGCGTGTAATAGCTTTATAGAGTTGATGATAATTAAATAATAATAATAATAATACTACTTATATGATTGTTATCATAAATAATGTTTTGTAGTTGACATTTGACACTTGTCATTGATTTGGCGTTTAAAATATCCGTCTATGATTTGGTAGTTAAGTAATGGATTACTATAGAATTATGATTATATTTAATAGATTAATAAAGGTAATAGTAATTAAATAATAAATAATACATATATGATAATTACAATAAATAATATTTTATAATTGATAATTGACACTTGTCTAGGATTTGTAGTTTGATACATCTGCCTATGATTTGCTGGCTGGTGATACAAAACAATGGAGTTACGATAATATTTGACTTATAGTATTATTGAAAATGTATTATATATCCTCGGCTAGCTTCATTATAAATGTTAATAGATTTATCGTTAATATAATCAAATATTATTGTGATTGCAAATGTGGTAAGTACAGCACAGGTGAGTTATATGTAATTACACTGGGCTGGAGCAGTGAAAGGCGAGTGTTAGTACTGTAAAGGGATCCCTTAAGCCTACAGATGTGGTCTCAAGTCCACGGCACTGCTCTAAGCTTCAGATCATTTAAAAGGTAGATAACATTACTTACAGCTATCAACCGCTTCTGATGTTTGATCGATACGACAATCCTCTTATTCATTTACACAATTATTCTAATTTATCTTTATTTATATTATCTACTATCATGATTCTAACACAGGCATTAGTCACCACTCTGAAAGAAGGGTGTGAAAATAATGGTCTAAGCCTGAATGCGAGTAAGACAAAGGTTCTGATAATTTGAAAAAATTTAAGAGAGGACGGAATGCAATGTCAGTGTGAATGGTAAGATATTAGAACAAGTGAATGACGTGGTATATTTGGGAAGTATGTTCAGTAGAGATGAAGGTACGAGATGGATGTGGAAAGGAATATTGCTGCCTGTAACAGGGTTAACCGAGCCTTAGATTGATGAGACCGCAAAACGTCAGTACAGCTGCGCGTTTAGCCGTACACAAGCAGTGTTGGCACCGACGTTGTTATATGGCAACGAAACGTGGGTATTACAGAAGAAGTATGAAAGAAAGATGAATGCTCTGGAGATGCGATCTCTTCGTAGGATATGCGGAGTCAGCGTAGCTGATCGAATGAAGAGATACACAGAGAGAAAAGTGAGTGGTAAGAGAGGTAGGAAAGACCTAGATTGACCTTCGAAAACACAGTATCAAAGAAACTTGAGGGAGGTCACGTAAAAAGCACGAGGATCCCCCAAAGGACATGAAGAGGTTGAAGACAATAGACGACTCGAATGAGATAAGTAGATACCGTAGCGTTTGGCGCTCCGTTCTCTCTATTTACCCCGATAGGGATAAAGCGTGAAATTAAGTAAGTAAGTAAATCAATTTTCTAGGATTCAGCACATTAGTTGTTTACGAAATTGACTTCAAGCTACCATGCCAAAATGACTGTTCCACAATTTAATTTCTCTAAATTTTACATAGACCAAATATGTTAAAAACATTTTGTCCTCCTTTATTCGATACACAATAAGTGATAATTAAACTATTCATTTTAAGATATTACATAGTAAAATGGAATCAGCTTCACGCTGTATCTTCGCACACAGAAGGGTAGGCAGAGGCAACCTAATGTTGTTAGTTGTTACACACCGTCACACATTTTCCGCCAAATTATGGAGGCATTGCGTGTTGAGTGGCGGAAATTAACGCTGCGTTTTGCCTCGACACCAGAGCGAAGAAATGAAAATATAAATTTAAATAAATATTTCATTTATTCGAATGGGGATCGAACCTACAAGCAGTCGATTTTACACTCATTCTTGTCAGTTCAGTGTATGTTTGAAATCTTATAATTAAAATTTGAATGTGAAAGCATTTAGACGGCTTGCAATTGACGCCGATTCGAATCTAATTACGTTCAAATATTTATATTTTTATATCTCTTCTAAAAATATTTTTCTAGATGGACTGGCTTGATATAACACTTAATAACGGTAAATATAATAATAAGTCACAAGACATAAGTTTTGAATTTATATCGTGTAGTATATCAAATAAATAGGCTCTCAAATTAATATCTGAGTTTGAAATAAATTTTGTTCAAAAAAGACAAGAATTAAACCACGCTCTTATCCCCGAAGCCATAGAGGCTATAATATAAAAAAATGTTTTTTTTACTACAAACAAATCAAATTTAAAGTATTTTAGGGACCTAGACACTCAACTTTGTAAATCTTTCCACGCAAGACTGACATTATATATGTGATAAATAATTTTATTTGTATAATAGTTATAAAAAAAATATATAGTTATAACTCACGGACCACAATAATTAGCAGAGTGATGCCTAACACGTACTTAGTTTCGGTTTGGCCGAAGGTTCGGCCGTATTTTGGCCGATACCGAAACCGAAACCGAATCTTCGGTCGGACACTAATGATTAGTTATTACATTTAAAAATATTTAACTTATCGGCCAGCGTGTCGCTACTGCTGGAAGTTAAAAATTTTGTAAACTAATGCTACAACAACCTTTCTACAATATGTAATTACTAAGCCTGTTTATTTTACTTGGCACCGACCTCAAAATTATAAAATCTTTGTAAAATTATTTTTCACTTTTTAGTTCG
>JAEBDU010010274.1:0-12253 GCA_016802625.1 Heliconius numata | reverse complement strand
ATAATAGCTTGCGTTTTCTTAGGATTTATAATTAAGCCTAATGATTTGCTTCGTGTAGAAATATTAGTGAGTTCTTGAGATAATGCTGTTATAGTATTCGGAAGATTATGCAACGGACATTGACGATAAATTTGAAGATCGTCAGCGTAAAGATGGTAGGGAGAAGCAAGATTGTAACAGAAATAGTTAATAAAGAGAGAAAATAAGAGAGGAGACAACACGCCACCTTGCGGAACACCAGCACGCACCGAGGTCCATTCAGAATAGGAATCCTGAATTCGGGTACGTTGCTTGCGACCATACAAGTAAGAGTGAAACCAATCAATCACTTTAGGAGATATGTTAAGAGAATACATAATTGACAATAGAATATCAAAATCTATGGTATTAAAGGCGTTACTAAAATCGAGCAAAATCATTAAGGTAACTTGATGATTATCTATACCTGAACGAATATCATCTGATACGTTAACTAGTGCAGTAGTCGTACTATGACCAGGCCTAAAGCCGGACTGTAAGGAATTAAGTAGGTTATTGCTTACCAGATATTTACTAAATTGTTGGTTTACGAGACGTTCAAGGATTTTTGAAAGGAATGGTAAAATTGAAATAGGCCGGTAATCTGACATGGAGGAAGGATTGCGGTTTTTAGGCAATGGAGTTAATTGGGCCTCTTTCCAAGCTGGAGGAAAGGTACTGGTGTTTATGGAAAGGTTGAAAATTTCGGTAAGAACAGGAATCAGGATGTCAAGGATTGGTATGATCATTTTACGACTAATGCAATCATGGCCAACAGCATCAGAAGTAATCGCCAATATATTCTCTTTAACATCACTTTCGGTGAATTGAGCGAAATTAAAAATAGGATTAGTAGGAGTGGGCAAGGCACGAATTTGATTTTGGGAACTTAATTTAGTGGTTACATCAATTGTAACAGAAGGGGAGAAATGTTTATTTAATTTGTTCAGATCAATATTACAATGATTGGTGTATTGCTTTGCCTTCCCAACTCCAAGTGTCTTGAGAAATTTCCAGATTTTTTCTGTGTTGTCTTCTTCAACAACAGATTTATGGATATGGCGTCGTTGACTATCCCTACACACCATGTTACAACGATTCCGAGCCTTAGCATATTTCTCACGGTTACTGTCTAAAGAGTTGTTTTTGTATTTAGCTTTGGCAATAATTTTCTTTTGTTGTAATTTTTTTATGTCCTCTGTAAGCCAGGGAGCTGGTAGATGCTTAACACGTACAGGTCTAATAGGTGCATGATTATCGTACAGTTGGATTATAAGTGAATTGAAAGCACACACCTGATGCTCTACAGTACTTTCTTTGTAGACTATGTTCCAATCAATTTTTGTAGCATCTTCTCGCAAACGTTCTAAATCCATACTCGCAAAGTTACGCTGGAGAAGAATTCTTGATTTTGCTTTGGGCGGTTTAACTTTATAAGACAGAAAGATGAGGTCATGATACGAGAATGCAGTGGCATTGCATTGACCATGTATTTCAACATGATCAATGGAAGAGACTAAGATTAAATCTAAAAGAGAAGGAGTACAGTTAGGAAATGAGTGAGTAGAGGATAGAGGCAGAATGTGCATATTAACACTATTCACAACGGCCTTTAACCGATCCGATCGGCTATTATTTCTCAGCAGACATGTGTTAAAATCTCCCATGATAACTGAGTGCTCATATGAAGGACTCAGTTTTTCAAGCAGAACTTCAAGAGATTCGAAATAATCCACAGTAAGTGACGGGCTATAGTACACACCCAGAAGAATTTTTGTATGTGTAAACGACAGTTCAATAAAAAGATGTTCAGGTCTAGCGGCGTCACCTGCATTATAATGAGAGTAGTCGAGAACTGTAAATGGTATATGAGAGCGGAGATAAATTGCAACACCCCCACCAGTGCGCCCTGTGCGATCATTTCGAATCAGATGAAATCCAGGTAACGAGTAAGCTATTGATGGCAGACAGGGCTTAAACCATGATTCTGATATTAATATGGCGTGCGCATTAGTATTTTCAAAAGAGGACAGAAGATCAGGATAATGAGCTGGAATACTCTGTGCATTTATGTCAACCACATTTAGATTTTTTGGAAAAGGAGAAAGATGAAAATTCAGACACTCATTTAAAGAAGGAATGCTTTGATAACTGTTGTTAGATAAATCTTCTGAAACAGAAGAAGAAGAGAGAAAAGGATTTGTATCAGAGGAGGTTTCAGACATTTAAATAACGATAATGAAATCTTATTAATATAGACAAAAAATATATATAGTAACAGGTATATATGTAAAAAAAAAATAATAAATAAATAATAATAAATAAAAATACTACAATATACAATGCGATAAAATCTAAATTATAAGTTTGTTATATAATATAAAAGTTGTAATGTACTTATAAGTATATAATAGGTAAGTAATTAATATAAATAAATTTATAAATGTATATAAAATAAAAATTAACAAGTTTTTTTTCTCAGTTTCTTAACCCACCTGCCAGTTTCCAGAAGAATTATATTAAAATATACAATATATATATATACTATACAATAATAACATCAAAAATAATCTGATTAAAAAACGATAACATAATAATTATTTCAAATTTTTAAAGATTCGTACAATTAGTTTGTACAAAAATGAAAGCCCTATAAAAACCAAACTGTTATTTTAGTAACAATGTTATTAATTAGAACATGTGGGTAGTATAAAAATATATATATATAAAAAATAGAAGGTTAGCAATTATACTTAAAATTAGTAGGTAACAGATGTAAACAAATAGTTATTATTTCTTGACAAGTCGTTTCGGACGTGCAGTTGCTATTTTATGTGCAGTTTTATTTACGGGGACTGTGTTTTGTGGTGGTTTGGAGCCAGATAAGCTCTCCAGTTCCGACAAATATTCAATTTTGTGCTTTGCTCCGTCGGGTGTTATTACGTGAATGTTACCGTCTCTTGTCCAGCACTTGGTAACACCGAAGCGCTTTCTTGCCTCAAGAAACGCCGTATGTCGAGGATTTGTGAGGAATTCTGATTGTGTAACACCAGTACCTTTCAATTTGGTTTTGGCAAACCAAACTTTATTCCGCGTAGCAATATCCATAAATTTGACGACAATGGGGCGAAGTTTCTTTGAAGAATGTCCTAGCCGATACGATGACTTTATACTGGCGCTTGAAAAATCGGTTAGGTCTAAACTATCACCTATAACAGTGACTACTTTATCTAAAAGATCTTCTGATTTTTCTTCTGCGACTCCATGGAACAGCAACATTTTCTTCCGTCGACGCATCTCCTGACGATCCATTTCGTGGCTGATAAGTTCCACCTGCCGCTGCAGGGTATTCAGTGCAGAGAGAGTGAAACTCTTAAAGTTATTAAAATCGACCGCCAGAGAAGATGCCGTGATAGGAGACGACGATTTGTGCAACTCGTTCTGGAATTCATTCATCTTCATGTTGAACATCTCGTTCATAGCAATAAGTGAGTCTTTTATTCCTTCCATATTACACAGTAGTGGTAGTCGAAACTATGACACTCGAAAAAAACAACTATATGTTCCTTTTAAAGGAAAATAACACTAGCTAGTGGGTATTACAACTTAGTGAATCATTTCCTTTTGCAAATTCACTTTAAAAACTGTTATTTCCAAATAAATAAAAGAAAGTATTATAGAATGGAGAAAAAATGATATAGACTTTTTGACCTCCTACCCGCGAATTTTGTATTTTATTTTATATGTATTGAGGGTGATGCGTGAGAAAAGAAATATTTTAGCACTATATTTACTCTGCTTGTTTTATTATATTCAGCGTGAAATTTCTTTCAATTTCTCTTCTTCTTCTCGACAACTCCACTTTCAGATTAATTATTATAACAGAAAAATCCTATAATATGCAAGGCACTTACAAATTACAATTGTTCCGATACAATACAATAGTTATTTCTTTTCTTTTGTGAGATCTTCAAACTTGAGTTCCAACGGAAGAACTTACTTGCTGGGTATTTGGCTAGGTATTTGAACTATTTCAGAGTAGACCGTCTATACAAGTAAATATATCCGGGAATAGTTGTTAGATTATTTTTCTTCGTCAATACTACATATGAAAGTAAAACAATTACATAATAAATATACGTATATAGTGTACACACAATGGCTACGAGCGTGTCAGTGAAAACGTAAGGTCACATACCGTTGTGCTTAGTCAAATGAACATCTAAAACAAGTTTTGACTTTGAAATCGCTGGTAAGAGGATATGGATTACAGTTACGTTTTTTACTGACATTACTTTGTAAATTTAGAAACTTCCTGCTATATACCAATTTTCAATTAATTTTTAAAATAATTTAACTTTAAAACATTTTAAGTTATTTAATTTGTAAAAGTCTTCAAAGCAAAACAAAAATAAAAAAGTAACATACAAATAAAAAATATTAGTTTCGGAAAAATGACGTTAAGAAATATAAAATAGATGATAAAAATATAATAATAATAAAATGCATTACACAAAATGGCCACCACAGAATACCTCCTTTCGACACGCCGAGCTTCGTGTCACAATCGATCATTAGATACTAAACTAAAGGTTGGTACACATATATCGAGATAAAGTAAAACGTTAAAATAATAGATGAAATTTTGCATGTAGGTGGATAGGAAGTGTAGGGAAGCGCTAAGAAAGGAAAATCTCCCCAAATTCCTAAGGAAACACGAAAAAAGGGGTTTTTCATCAAAATTCTTTATGTTTATTGGAATGTAGGTAGAAAAAAAAAACAATTACTTCTAAAAAGTACACCAGTGCTAGCTTAAATACGATTTCCGTGTAAATAGGCTAAGAGGCTGGTATTAAAACCGCAACGGGCTCGCGAGACGGCCCACATACAGCTAGTGGCTTATTAGTTAAGTTCAAACAATGTACTTGCAAAATGCAAGTAATTTAAGTTGTTTCTTAGTGTATTTTGGGACATTGGTCTTAATTTTAATCTCGCACACTTTATCTCGCACATAGCAAGATAGGCAGAAGGAAGTACCTAGGAAACTAGAATTGTCATTAATAAGATATTCCGTTTGTATTAATAAGACATTCCGTTCCCATTAAAACACTTCCGTTCCTCGCTTTCTGCCGAATTATGGTAGCAATGAGTACGGAGTGAATGAACTCAACGCGCCCAAAGATACTGGCAGAAGGCATAGAGATTAAACAAAAAATCATGTAGACTCTACATTATTATAAAATGTCTACCAAAACCTAATGGCAATCTTTTAACATTAACATTCTCGAAGCATCTGTCGCGCCACACGAAGACCACAATAGCCGAGCGGAAATTCCTGATTCATTCATCATTTTATAGTTAAATTGTAAATACGTGTAAATTCCTAATTCACAATGTGAAAGTTCATTTCTTCTAGGGCCTAGAATCTAGGCGGAGTCACTGTGATAAAAACAACAAATATTTTATTTTATAACGAGCATAAATTTTTAAATAATACGAAAAAATTATAGTAAAAAAAATTCTTGTAACTTAATTGTATTTTTATAAAACTCTCCATTTTATCAAAAGCAATTTTTTTTTCTTTGTTAACTTTAATTTGTATATAAGATGTTAACAGAAACAAACAAAGAAACAAACACACACACTAACTTCATTTTAGCTAGTTCACAATCTAAGCACAGATGTAAAAGTTGCCTTATATTATATTGCACATCATAGTTCTACAATCACTCATGTTCATACATCTCGGTATACATTACGCAAACTAAAATAAAAAAAACAAATATAATATTAATTATAAGAAACCAGAACAGATTGAAGTATGCCAGCGAGGTAATTAATTAAAGTGACTGACACGTTTGACAGAAAAAGTTCACTGAATCGAAACATATAGAAAAAAATTAAAAAAAGCTTAAAATGAATGTGTTATTTACATTTCATAAGCTAACCTCGTTAGGATATTTTTAAATTAATGAATCCATTAATATGCATATGTTTTTGCTTATAAATTACTTCATCTTCATATAAATAAAATTACTTTTACTACTGTAAATATTTACCATCTTACAAGAAATGAAATTTTTGTTTTTTTTTTAGTTCTTGAAGGATTTCGGGAGGACTCGCTTGATGCTCCTTGACACGCCCCATGGAATGTTCTAAATTTTAGACTTTTAAGGCATAGTTTCAGCTATGCCGCACAGCCTGTCAGTCTCTCAGTAAGGGAACGTTTGTATATTATATTATAAAATACTTTTTTAAAATAATACTATGAAATTACATTTTGCAATGTCAATAAATAAAAAACTAACTTTTTAAGATGATTGTACAGATTGAATGAATGTTGTTTTATTTGTATTGCTGGTGGATTTGAACTTATAACTATCTACGTGTAAATACTCGACTTCAGGCAAAATTACAGGTTTCATTATTAAAATTTTCTATATTTATACGTACACAGTTTATGAAGTAATAACCTTAACTCAGAAAACAGAAATCCAACTTTATTAAGGATTTATATTTAGAAAATTGTCTAGATTTTATTAATTTTGTTTTAAAAACGTGTACGCTCAGTTTTTGTTTTAATATAATAAATTTCGTAGAAACAACATTATGGAAATATTACACAGATTATAATAAAAACTTGCTAATTTACATCTTCATGCAAGACATTCTAAGTAGCCATGGCAACTCGGCATCCAGCCGTTGCCAGCCACTTTGCGAAATAATAACATCAATACAAAAATGATTAAAATTCGTAGCCGGTAGTTTCCGAGATTAGTGCGTTCAATCAAATATACTCGTCAGCTTCATAATATTAGCATAGAATATAATTTGCTGTCAAAACAAATTAATTTAGTATATTGTAGTATTGGCATCTCTACAATACGTAATGCTCATTGCTCAAAAGCAAAATAAAGTAGGAAAGATAAGTCACTATTTTCTTATTCAATTTAAACAGTACAATATTTGCATATATCCAAATAGAACAAAAAATGCACAAATTAAATCACATAACGATTCATATAATATATAAAGTAAAAGTTGGTATTTGTTTTCTTTTTAATTAGTCTTCTTTTAGCGTTCCGTAGTGGAATACAAATTGATGCAATTACGTATGGAAGATATAATTCGTTTTTTTTATGAATTCATCTAAGATGTCAAGATAAAAGCTATCTAAAATACATTATGAAAATGTGTGCTTGTCAGTCACTTCGCGTGTTTGTTATGGCTATTTCGTTATTTCCCGTTTTGGCGAGTAAACGTACAAAATTCATTATAATACATTACAAATCCTCAATCTAGAATAGTATTCAAGCATAAAATAATTAATTAATATTTTATATTTCTCATTTCGCTCTCGCTCTGGTAACCAGGTAAAACACAGCGTTGATTTCCGTCGTCCAACACGCAATGCCTACAGAATTCGTTGAAAAGTGTCTTAATCGGAACGAAGTAATTTACCACTACGTTCCCTGATTCTCTCTACCTACCCTGCTATGTGCTGCATAGAGCGTGAAGCTAAAAATACCCTTCTCCAGATTCACACGTTGACAAGCGACTTTATTTTTCAGCATGTACTGATAAAAGATTTACCAAACCAAAAAAAAACAATTAATTACCACCAAATCATTCAGTCAGTCATATTCAAAACCCCACCAGGCTACGATCACAGGAAACAGAGCGCAAAACTAAAATTAGGTAATAAAAATATCTAAAACGTATAATTATAAATCAACGATTGCACTCGCTCGTCGAGCAGGCTAGCCGCACTATGGTAAAAGTGAGATGCTCCAGTTCGCTTGCATAATTATTTACTTTACTTAGCTTTTTTAAACAATTTTTACTTTCCATATTTTGTTACAAAACATACGATTTTTGCATGAGATTCGTTTTTGATTGTGCACTTTTAGTCTGAAAGTGAATTCGAGTCTAGAAAGAATCTTTTTCTTCTTAGCTTCATTCTTTATCCCCAGCGGGGTAGTCAGTATGTCATCACTTTAGGTAGTAGTATGTCTCCCACCCTTAGGAATTTCTTCAACTCTCCTAAAGCAATTCTTCTTCTTCGAAATTTATGATATAAATAAATGTAAGCGCGATGGTTGTAGGTTCGATACCCACTCGGGGATTTAATTATTTTTTTGCGTGTTGATTGACGGAAATCAACACCGCACTCAGAGAATATCTAACAAATACATAAGTATACTATTTTTATCATTTGACTATTTTATTATTTATTTATTTTATTTTAACACTTTATATAAAATAAAATTAATTAACTAAAACACTAAAACACAAAACGAAAAACAAACATAAATACTATTTAGAAACAATAGCGGAAATTATATTTAACTAAGCTAAGAAAACAATAATAAATACAAAATTTAATCAGCTATATTTAACTCTATATTTCAACTAACATAAAAGGACACACAATTACTGCACAACGACAGCGTTTTCCTTTGATTGCACTTAATGTGATCTGGATTTTTTTGCCGCAAGCATCGATCGTCATGGGGCCTGAAGGGTTCAGCGTTGAGTTTAGAAAATAAGAATAGCCCTGGATAGAATACGCTACAGAAATTGAAATGGAGAGAGTTCAATGGTTATTGATCTATGAAATATGTCATAAATTATAATCTTTGAATGAAAACGTCATCTCAAGATCGATTTCAGAGTTGAGAGCGATATATAAATACGAGCCTTATTACTTTTTCAAGTAATGAACAGATGTTTTACAATTAATGTTAGTAGCAAAGTTAATTAACCCAAAGAAGATTGCTGATTAGTTATATATATATTTTTTTTACATTATCCCATATGTAGACACATGATCTAATAATTATATAAGAATAGCCGTAAACACCTACAATAAAAAGAAGCAACTTTATAGGCTTGTTAACGTCTTGTAAGCTATAAAATCTCAATTCACATTGATTTATGATCAATATGGCTGTGGTGGTCATTAAAATCTCTTTTAATTTTAGAATTTAGATACCATATTAGATTTTTTTAATACTTTTATGGCACAATGTATCGGTATCGTATCTGTTAATAACCTACATGTATGTCATCGTTGTGGGTCTATGCTCCAACAAGAAAATATAAAAAATATTATTATTTGCAGATAAATAGTAATGATTTTTCAATTTCTTCAAAATTAAAAATAAAATTAAAAAAACACATAATAAGTCACGGTATCGCCTCCTCAAAGAACTTCTTTAAGACAAATAAAACTAAATAAACATTCACTTCACAAAGTCCTTTGAAATAAATGTTTTCCAATCCTTTAAAGAACTATAGAGCCAGTCCATACTTAAAATGCAGCTTGCATTTTAAGGTATATCCTTAAGGGGAACAGCAGAATGATTCACTTCGATGGCATTCAGGTGGTATAAACAGACATGCGTGGTTGTTTTGCACCAGTAAATCTATATAATTATCCTTGAGTATATAAATTAAGGCATTATCTCATTTTAATTAGACGTATAATATTAATTAAAAAACAGATTTGAAAAATCAAATATCTATAAAAATGGACATTTACTTTTAAGAAGCAGCTTCTCCCCATTTATCGCACAGCAAAGTGAAAGAGAACATAGTATTACAACACTCACCACTCTCCGCTCTATTTTAGAATATATAGGTATGCCGTTCCCCTGAGTGGCTATTGAACCACCCGGTTAAATCACATTTCACCAATTTCGAACAAAAAAAACTGAAAAAGCACGAAATGAAAATTTGATCCACAATCATTAATTCAAGCTCAGTGGCCACGTCCAAGCTGGATGAGATTACATACATACATAGGTACATACATACTATATGCAAAACTTCGTTAATTTGATACGCGGCATCTGCTAGCTGGCGTGAGTTTAATAAAATTTTATAAAATTAGTTGAGAGGAACTTTAGTGAAATTTAAATTCTATCAAAAGTTATAACTAGCTATTACGTAGGGACTCTTAGAATTTAAATTCTGATGTGGTCTAATTTAGTGTCGGGGGTTTATTTAAGTATTTTTTTACTAATATATACTAATATTTCGCTTTTTTCTAAGCTTCAGAAAAAGTAAAACAGAATTTTAGATGAAGCAAATTTTAACACAGGCCGTTGTGGTGCAGCATCTGTAATGGGTCTGTGTTCCATCTCCACTCGGGGGAACAATAGTAACAAATGCAACACTAGGTTCCATTCGTCTACCGCCAAAAAGTTTTTATAAAAATGACTTCCAAACATTATATTAATTCGAAATGAGTTTTCTAGTAGAAGCAACGTTTTATATTAAAAAAACAGTCAAGTAACACATACCTACTAAGTCCCAAATGTCACCCAGTTTCAGTGTTGTTTAATATAAATGATGCCCCCAAACACGCCACTCTCACTACATCCATTCTAATATAATATTTATTTCGTTCCATATATTTCTGTGGATGAAATTTTGAACAGCAAGAACAAAAACACTAATATCCTGCTATATTTGGATATAGCAGGATAGGTAGACAGACTGTTGTGTTGAGACGCCTCAAGATTGCATGTTGAGTGGCGTAACTCAACGCCACAGATTAACATTTAAACTTTTAAAAAAAAAATTATAACGGCGACCGATTATGTGTTCAATCGCCCACTTAGTGGAATAAATTATTTGTGTTTTCAGGCTCTTGTAAAGCAGAAGTGCGGCATTGACATAACAAAGACTTGAATTCTTTCTGTTTATCCTGCTATATGCGGGATAATGCGTGAAGCACATACAAATAAACAACAATCACATACCAAAACGCAATATACATTTTGGCAACACGGCGCAAGGTCGCGTCTAGCAACGTTTAATCTTTAAATATCCCATTTGTTTGGACACCACTATGTGGGTCGGACGTAGATCAACGTTTGATGTTAAGAGGAATCGTTCGTAGGTTAAAATTTACAGTTTTAAACTTGACATAGATTTTTGAGTATTTCTTTAAGCGATTTCCACTAAAATGGATACTGTAAGTATCTATTCTAATACGTATAAAACTATAAATTGATATTTGATATGTACTAAAAATAAAACAAAGTCAAAAAGTTTATTTAAAAAAAAAAGTTTAATAGAGAAAACATTACTTTATAAAATAAGAAAACAAACGAAAATAAATTAACAAGAAATCTAATCGTTATCGATTGGTATAAACATGGAGAAAATCCGATTCCTCTCCCTTGATTCCTATGAAATATTAATAAATAATATTAGTTTCTACTTCATATTTTATCTGTGTAAATCCACGAGTGGGGAATAAAAAATACATAAAACATGTCTCGAATGAACGTGGTGGTTATAGGTTACATTCAAATATATATATAATTTTGAAATTTGTTATTTTTATACAGGTACATTATTTTAGAACAAACACGCAGTGTCAGATATTCTATTTTTTATTTCTTTTAGCTTCAAGCTGTATTCCGTCAAAATTAAATACTCTCCACTTCTAAAGAAGACAGGAGGACTATTCTTTCAAGTTACTTAGAAATATCTATCATACTAAGATAAGGAAAAATAAATATTTACAAATACATTACTTTTGTTTATATAAACATAACAATTAAAACACGCATAAATGTGCTTCAATTATCAAAGTGGGTCATTGGTCGGGATGTATCATATACCTAGAGTGCAGTTCACGTTGATACGCATAATATTTATTATGAAACGTGACGAAAAAACAACAACGAGAAATAAATAGTTTTTTTTTCTTATCGCTTGTAAATGGTTTTAATAAGAACTAAATTATGTATAATATCAATATTTATATAAAGCTTTTTCGTTACTGACTGTGTAAGAAATCTGAAATTAGATATAGGGTACATGGATCCATCCATGCGGATGGTTAGCAATGAGTGAGACTTCACGTTGTATCCCGCAAATAGCAGAGTACGCAGAGGGAATCAGAACACCTAGTGTTAAGACACTTCCGTTCCCCACTTTGTCCTGAATCCGAATTCTTTCAGTTCGCGTTGAGCAAGATGATTTTTGAAAATTCTGATAGGAACGGAAATAATAGAATTATACGTTTCCTCACCAACGACTTTGTAGGCGACAACTTGTATAGTTTTAAACAAATCATACATTCCCACGAATTAACTTGAAATTTTAATAGTTCTTTTCTGTTTGCTTTGCTCGTCATATAATTATATCAATCCGCTATTAACCAACACAAAAAACCTACGATCTAAGATTAGAGAAGACTAAGACTTTTAAAAAA